>JAOQMM010000007.1:2120799-2136078 GCA_027563515.1 Erythroxylum platyclados
ATGAACCCTATATTGATCACTTAACTACCTCTTTATAGTGTATACTATTTCTAATAACTATCAATTGAGCTATATTGACTAGAATAGATCATAAGTAGTATTACAATATAGAAATCCCTATATGTGAGAGTTTGGAGATATTTAAATCAAAACATCACTTATATAATCATCACAATGGAAATCTCCATAAACATACAAGTAACGTCCAAATGGAATTCTTATATGGTATCAGTTCAATAAATTTTTTCTCTAACAAGTACTCACACGTTTGTTTAAGTATCTATATACTTAGTCTAGAAGATCAACCGCTTCCTTCATAAAAAAGAAACATAATGTGCTAGTCTTTTTATGCTCTATTAATGTCTAATCTTAATAAAAAATGACTAAAGATAATTTAGGAACAGTATATAAATGCAATATGAATCTTATAATTATGTTCTCATCATAATTTCATTTATAGTGTACATTTTGTTTTTGGACTTTATGGTATATAATAGACAAGATAGATAGTAGACAATAGAGTGAAATTATGGAATTAGAGTACCATTTGATTACCATGTTTGAGTTCACCATTATGGAGATGTCTTTGGTAGTAATGATTTGCTTGACTTAATTGATATTACTTTTATAGAAATCTTTCTTTTTTTTTTCTTCAGTGAAAACTGACATGCTTTTTTCTTTCAAAATGTTGTATATAATACAATTAAATTCTAGTTTAGAAAAAATAATAAGATCAGCTTTATTGTGGTACGAAAATTTATAACCACTAGATAATTCTAGATATTAAACTCTAGATAATGAGTCAAAATGTGGATTATAGTCTACAAAGATAATAGATGAAGACCTAAAACTTTTGGACCTAAAAAACAAGTTTATTTTTCTAACATCACCCCTAAAACTAGAATTTTGTGACTCTAAGCATACTTCTTTATCTTTCAAAATCTTTTTTCTTGAACAACTTAGTAAGGATATCAATAATCCAATCTTCAAATCTTTCAAACTTTAACTAAACCTCCTTATTTGTATACATTCCCTTATAAAATGATAGTGTATATCTATATGCTTGCTACTTTCATGAAAGACTGGATTCTTTGCCAAAGCTAGTGCAGATTTGTTGTTAATATAAATCTTTATTACTTCTTCTAGTGGCATGTTGAGCTCCTTCATTAAACTCCTTAGCTATAGTGCATAACAAACACAAGTAGTGGCTACAACATATTCAGCTTTATAAATAGATAGTGTGACAATTGGTTGCTTTTCAAACTCCAAGTAAAAGTTGAATTTCCTATAAAGAATATAAACCTGTTACTACTCTTACAAACATCAATGTTTATCCCAATCACTATCGCTATAGCTAATTAGCTTAAACTTATTAGTATAAATGTAAAGGATTGTATAATCTAGAGTGCCTTTGGTATAGTGTAGGATTCTCTTAACAAAGTGTCTTTTGGGGTTTCTATGAAGTGATTTATAAGTATAACACCAAAGAGAATATTTGGCCTTATGTAGGTGAGATACCTTAAACTTCCAACCATACTCTTGTAGAGTGTTGAATTCCCCATTTTTCTTCATCTCTCTTAGATTAGTTTAATTCATATTCCACAAATGTAACAATTAGCTTGGAATTTTCCATATTGAATTTCTTGAGTGTTTCTCTGGCATATCATTCTTGTGAAATAAAAATTTCTCCATCCATTTACCTTGCTTTAATATAGAGATAGTAGCTCACAAGTCCAATGTCAGTCATTTCAAGTTCTTTAGTCATTGCCTTTTTGAATTCTTCAAACATCCTTAGATTATTGCCAGCGGAAATTAAATCATCCATGTACAAGCACACAAGCAATATATCTTCCTTCATATGCTTGGAATAGAGAGCATATCAATGAGAGCATTTCAAGAAATTATTTTCTTAAAAGTAGCGATCTATATGACTATACCAAACTCTTAGAGCTTATCTTAAGCCATAAAGAACCTTTTTAACTTTAGAACTTTGTCATTTTCTCCCTTTTCTTCATATCTCATTGGTTGCTCACCATAGACTTCTTTTTCAAGATATCCATCTAAGAATCTAGATTTCACATCCATTTCGTATTTTTTCTTACTTGTTTTGTACTATTAGAGAGATGATAAATTTTATAGTTTCTTATCAAGCTACAAGAGCAAACACCTCGTCATAATTGATGCTGACCCTTTGACTATAGCCTTTAGCCACCAATCTTACCTCGTATCTTTGAAATTCTCCTTTTAATCTATAGACTCATTTTACACTAATTGCCCTGTGACCTTTAGGAAGTGTTGCCAACTCTTATGTGTCATTCTTCTTTATTACTTTGATCTTTTCTTTTATGGCTTCTGATCATCTATTGTCCTTTGTCGTTTATTAAAAGTTTATAAGCTCACAATCAACAAATATTCAAAGGAGGTTAAATTGATCATCTAGATTTTTATTGACCTCATAAGTTTCTTCCATACTTCAATAGTGTTGGAATTCTTCATTAGAACTTGATCTTAATGAAAGATCTTGAACTTGTGATGAAGTAAAAGTTGATGGTAGACTAGTGATTTCATCAGGTGGTTGATTATCTTCTACTTCTTCTATAAAGATGGGAAGAAATCATAGTCTTCATTCTCTTCAATACTATAATCCCATAAATCTTCCTCATTAAACTCAACATCTTTACTTACAATGATCTTTCCATTAACCGGATTGTAAAACTTGTAACTTTTAAACTCCTTGTCATAGTCGATCAAGACTAGCTTTTGACTTTTATCATCAAGATTGTTGCCCCCTTCAACCAACATGTGGGCATAAGCTACACTTCTAAAGAATTGGAGGTGTTTTACACTTGGTTTTCTTTCATTACATACTTCTATTAGAGTAAATTCAGAAAGACTTTTAGAGACACTCTTTTTGGATATATATACTCAGTAACTTATAGCTTTAGCTTAAAACTCCTTAAGAATCTTCTTGTTTTTCAATATGCTTCATTCCATATCAAAAATTATTCTTTTTTTCTTTCAACTACACCATTTTGTTTCAGAGACCTTGGCAAGGTTAATGGACAATGTATCCCATTATCTTTACATTAGTTGTTGGATTCTTTGGATGTGAACTCTCCTCTCCTGTTAGGTCTCATGGCTTTGATTTCATGGACACTTCTTTTCTATGAAATCCATGAAATTCTTAAACATGGTGAATGCCTTTGATTTTTCTTTAAGAAAATATACCTAAGTTTTACAGCTAAAATCATCAATGAAGAGTAGAAAGTACATATTATTGTGTGAGAATTTAGATTTATCGATTCATAAATATTTGTGTGGGTGAGCTCTAATGGCTTATATGCTTTTGATGTAGCTTCTTTCATAAAGCTTTTTTCTAGTTTACTTTCTAATAAGACGAATTTTATATATTTGATTAGGATGATTAAAGACAAAGCTTTTATAGTCTCCTTTCTTAAGAGCAAATTTAAGTTTTTAAAGTTTATATGAGCAAACCTTAAGTGCCATAGCAAATAATCCTCCTTTGAACATATATGTAGGCATTTAGCAACATCATTTTGAATATTTAAAGAGAATAATATATTTCATCCATTATCTTGAATTTATCTCATAATTTTTCTCTAAAAGGTACCCCAAACTTAATATTTTTCATATCAAGTTCATAGTAGACATTAGAAATAAATTTATGCCTACCATCAATTAGGTGAATAATAATGTTACCTCTTCCTTTTGCTAACTTTAGAGCCATTTGCAAATGTCATAACCCCTTGTATTCTTTTATCAAGCTTAGAGAACATGTCTCAACTTCTACTCATATGGTTGTTTGCTCCTATGTCAAGGTACTATGTGCTATCTTCTTCTATTTCTTCCATGCATTATGCCATTAATAAGGTGAGCTCCTCTTCTTCTTAACGAATTTTTGCAAATTTTACCTTTTCATTCACATTTTGGCTTTTTCTCTAACAATCTAACACATAGTGCTCATACCTTTGACAATTGTAACATTG
Source organism: Erythroxylum platyclados (assembly GCA_027563515.1). Taxonomy (NCBI): domain Eukaryota; kingdom Viridiplantae; phylum Streptophyta; class Magnoliopsida; order Malpighiales; family Erythroxylaceae; genus Erythroxylum; species Erythroxylum platyclados. The sequence goes on from JAOQMM010000007.1 coordinate 2,124,807, forward strand.
AACTTAAGCATTGTCATGCTTCCTTGGTGGATTTCCACATCCACATCCCCTAGTTGAAATAAAACTTTGGCTTCCTTTTTCTTCTTGATTGCCTTGATAGTTTCCTCCTCTTTTACCATGTCCATAGCCTCAGTCTCTACCATCTCCACAGCCTCTTTGGTTTATAGTAAACTTGATTTGAGGAATTTTCTCCAGAACTTCTTAATTTTGTTTCTTCATGAGCTTGTAGTGACCTCATTTATGGAGTTTATATCTTTTAATTCTTCAATTGCAATAACAATATAATAAAGGCTTGGAGTTAAAAATCAAAGAATTTTCTTTATTACTCATGCATTATTTAAGACTTCTCTATGTCTTTTTATTTCATTAATAATGGCCAAAACTCAAGAGTAATAATCCAAAATGGATTCAGAATCTTTTATATTAAGAGATTCAAACTCGCAATAAAAAGTTTGTAGACATACCTTCTTTACTTTATCAATGTCTTTGTGAGCATTTTGATGTATCTCCCATGCCTCTTTTGAAGTTATTACATTTGCAACTTTCTCAAACTCGGCATTATCTAAGTATTGGTGGATGAGAGTGAAGGCTTGTTGATTCCTTTTTTTGGCCTTGTGCAAAGCCTTTCTTTCGACAGAACTTAGAGAGGCCTTATTTTGAGTTTCCTCATAAGCTTTCTCTACCATTTCCTATAGATCATGAGAGCCTAGTAAAGCCTTCACGCGAATATACTAACTTCCATAGTTGTCTTTGGTGAGCCAAAGGAATTGGAAAGAAAATATGTTATTTTTCATCCTTCTTTTTCTTTTTAATGACTAAGATAACTGAACTTTGATGTCACTTTATTAGGTCAAGGAAATTGAAAGAGGAATTTGAAAAAGTGGAGTGAGAGAGGACTCATAGAAAATGAAACATTTTATTATCAGTTCTTCTTACCTTTTGACTTGACTTACAATGTGATATTCATCCTCTATTTATAAGAGTCATAAGAAAATTTAGATTCAACTTTCATTTACTTGTATTTAATACTTCTTCTAACTTCTATCATTCAATATAATATCCACGTAAATTCTAATTATTTGATAATTATAAATAGTAAAATCTAGATAATATTTAATATATGAATTATAGTTTATGAAATAATAAATTGAGGCTTAACACTTTTAACCTTAAAATTAAAATTATTTTTCTAAAAATTTTCAATTTCAATAGTTTAAGAATGTAAGAGGTGGTTTGCGAACATATGCAAAAGTAAGAAGAGAAACCTCTATAGGAAAATGCTTTAAAATTGTTTATTATTCATTATGAAGATTTATCTATCTATCTGATTAAATCATTGTTTCATGTACAAAATAATATATTGTTAGTTTATACGCTACAACCAATTAATTGGTTGTAGTTTAGTGACAAAATAATTTAAATGTATTCTTTATCTTGTACATGTTTAGATGTAAATGATAAAGTCCATAAGATAATTATACATTGCAAATGAAATTATAATGAGATTATAATTATGAGAGTCATATTGCATTTATGTATTATCTCTAAATTGTTCCTAGTCACTGTTTTATAAAGGCTGAACATTAATAGAACATAAAAGACTAGCACAAGTTTTGTTTTTCCTTATGAGGAAGTAGTTAATCTCATAGGCTAAAGTATAGAGATACTTAAACAAATATGTGAGTACTTGTTAAAGAACAAGTTCACTGAACAAACCCGATATGAGAAATCTATTTGGAACATTAGTTATATGTCTATGGAATTCTCATTGTGATGATTGTGTAAGTGATTCTTTGACTTGAGGTCACCAAAGTTATCTTATATGGAGGTTGCTATGTTTTGATACTACTTATGATCTATTTAATCATAGGTCGTTTAATTGATAGTCATTGGATATAGCATGAATTATATGGAGGTAGTTGAATGATCAAGATAGGATTCATTACCCTAAAATAATTCGAGAGAATGTTCCGTTGTTTTAGAATAGTATTAATATTTGAGAAATCCTTGGCTAAGGTGGAATGACATTTTGTAAATAGTTTACAAATGTCATTAATTGAATCAATAGCTAATATTGGAGAACTAATATGATTGGACTAAAAAAGAGTAGACATTAATTCTATGTTCTGTCTAATCAGAACATTATATGATGAAAGAATTGAATCATACGGAAAAATCATGCACGGAAAGGTTAGTCAAAACCACTTTGATATTCCTAAATATTTGGGTGGTCATGATGCATTGCTAGACGCCAATCTTGATCTATGATTATAAATTATTTAATTAGAGAATTAAAGATAAATTAAAAGGAGTTTTAATTTATCTAATTCTAATTATGAATTAGAATTATAATTTATAATCATTGCCAACATATTTGACAGCTTAATGGGTTTCACATAAAGAATGAGTTGAAGAGAGCAAAGTTATTTTTATCAAGTTGGACTTGATTGTAAAGCTTGGGAAATTTTATAATTAAATATGAGATATTTAATAAATAAGGATCAATATGAGACGTTAGATCTTATTTGGACATAATTGATATTTAATTAGAATTATTTGTAATTTTAAGTGAAGTTTAATTTAAACTAAAATTTAATTTAAATTAAATTACTAAAATGTTCAAAACCTATTATAAATAGATTTAAGATCTATGGAGCTATCACTTCTTGCTTAACCATCTTTGTAAGAGTTATAGAGTTCTCTCAACCTATTTTGTGGATACCGTTAGAGGCTGGATATTTGATCAGTTTCAGAAACGGTTCAAGGGATACGACAAGGTAATGATTAAGTTTCGGAATAAAGTACGAATTACGATTTATACTTTATTATAATTTATGTGTTAATCACTTTATAGAATTAAAGTGATTTTGATTTTTGGAAAATCAAAATATAAATAAATTTTATAATTATTTCGCTGCGGTCAAGATTAGATCCCGTCCCGATTTTCCAATATGTATTTATTACGGTGGAATTCAAATGAATGTTGTTGTTATACAGTAGAGGAGCAGCAGGCAAATGATGTTGTTGTTATACAATACAATGGCGAATTTGCTGAAAGCAGGCCAAACGCCGGCCCGCATAAGAAGACATAAATTTAACATACCCGCCAATCATCATTTTTGTTTTTAAACCTAACTGTACCGATAAAAAGGAGTGGACATCACATAACCAAACAATAATCAGAATTCAGAAACAAATAATATGTGATATTAATTATTTATCTGAAAATAATAATAATTGAATTATTATATAAGTTGTGTTGTCATTGCTTCTTTGAAAACAATAGCCCAACATATTTAATCTATTATGTTAAAACAAAAAAGCAAGTTGCGCCAGTAGAGAGGACTCGCAAGCAAAACAAATAAATAAAGCAACGCGCCCAAATCCGCTCACCTAATTCCACGTGTCAGGTGAAGCGAGCGAGTAAACTGATTTTCCCCACCCACTCGAATAAGGAGATGAACAGAAAGGGAAGTTTTAAGTGTATCATTGCTCTCCCTGTGTAAAGTGAGGAGAAAGTTTAAATTTCAAAAAACGACCCACCAACTCTCCCTCCTCTTCTCTCCTGTCCTCTCTACCTCTTGTCTCTCTCTCACTCTTTCTCTCTCTTATTCTTTTGTTTTGTTTTCTAAACCAAAATTAACCATAAAAACAACCAACTAAATGAAATTATGATATGCTCCTTCACCGTGAAGAGTGAAATCGTCGACTATTACATTTTCAGGCCGGTTCTCAGATCGTTCGCTGGAGTCATGGGCTGTTTCTTCGGTTGCTTTCGCTCTAGAGACGATCGCCGCCACAACCTCCGCCGTCATCCTCCTCACTTTTCTGTCTCCAAGACTGTAACTGCTTCAACTCTCTGCCTGCTCCTTCGCTTTTGATTTTCTTTTCTCTTGTTTTTTCTTTTCACTTCTTTTGATTAATTCATCAACCAGGAAGTTCCAGTATCTAAGAACCGCTTATCGTCTCTGTTTTCGTCGGAAGGTAAATATCTGATTATATTTTTTTTGTTATGTGTTTGGAGCTGGTTTTGTCAGTCGCTAATACTGAGAGATGATGGTGTTTGGGTTTATTGTTTTGAAGACGATGAAGCCTCCCGAAGGAATGATAACGAGAATTCTTCTTTTGGATCTCCGACAATCACCAAGGAACTCAGGGATGAGGTCTGTGTAATTCCTTTAGTAAATCGTCAAAGGAACATTTTCGTTTTCTGGTAGTGGTTTGTAATCTGAAATCTCTGGTTATTGTAGTCAAGCATGAATGCTAAGGAGCTGATTTCTTGATTTATTTTATTCCTATGATAAAAAAACTTTTATTATAAGAACTGAGGGAGAAAAGAGAGCGAGAGATCGATGGTTTGATGACATGTGTAAAAGAAGGTTGTGGTTTGTTTTTGTTCATATTTATATTTTGTGGGGCAGGCTAAATTCCTGAAAGCTTGCGGTACTTTGCCGGAAACTCCAGCTGAAATTCGTAAAGCATTTTCAAAGCTGAAAGCTTCACCTCCTCCTAAAAATTCGGAGTCTTCCAAGTTTCATTCATGGCTGCACAACGAATCCCCTGATAGAATTAAGCAAATTGTTGATCAACCCTCTACTCCAACTAAACTTGGAGAAGAAGAAGATCAAGCAAGAGGCTCAGTTCCTTCAGAGCTAACACCTGCCAGGTTGAGCTCAGTCTTGTTCCTTTTTGATGAACTGATAGGTTTATATGTAATGTAATAGCATGCCAGGTTTTCAAGTTTCATTTGTTTAGCTCAGTGAAGTTGCGTGGAAACATTTTCTGGCTAAGCAGTGCACTGCCTGTTTTATTGTGGCATTCAAATGGTTCTGCTGAAAATGCTTAGAATTTTCAGCGTTCTCTTTGTTCCTTTTGTCATGTTAAAATCTATTTATGCAAATTTCACCCACATTTCTGTTTGCTGTCTTTTATACGCATCACGTGAATTTTCTTCCAGATGCATACCTTGTGGACACAATAGTGGCGGAATCAATGCTGCTGATGCAGATGCAGAATGTGTTAAAACAGTAGTCAAGACTGTTCGCTTTGATTGCAAATCAGATACTTCTTTCTCTGAAGGATCTCCGCCCCATAACGATTGCCATATATCTGAGAAAACTGCAATTAGTACATTGAAGTCTTCTCCTAGACCAACGCCTTTGAAACTTACTGATGACATGCAAACACCGGGAACTGTTTTTCCTGCAACTATGGACACTTCAGGAAATGGAAAGCCTAGGATCAGATCAGAGTATGCTTACGCGGTTATGAATCCAGTAGAGAACACTTCTCATTGGAAGGACTTGAAGGAATCCCCTCATCTGTCTTGTGAGCTGAGAGAATCTCTTGAGCAGTCAGAAAATGCAACCATGAGCATGTCAGTCATAGGGCCGCAAGAAACTTCCCATATCAATAATATTGCGGAAGCAAGCTTGTCTTCCTGGGTAAAGCCACCAACATCCAAGCAAGATGATGATCATCCAAATGTGGGAACGACATCAAGCAAAAGTTTCCATCTTCGTCGAACTCCTGAGGACAGGCCTATAATTGGGATGGTTGCAGCTCACTGGAATGAACATGAGCCTTCTGATATTCCCCCAAAGTGGTGGGATGGAAATGGTATCCCAAATTCAACAAACAAATACAAGGAGGTAACTTACAAGATTATATTGTTCTTTTTGCGCTTTGCACTATTAACTGCTGCTTTCAACTAACATCCTTTCTTTGCAGGATCAAAAAGTAAGTTGGCATGCAACACCATTTGAAGAGAGGTTAGAAAAGGCTCTTTCTGAAGAAAGCGTCGTCTCACAAAAGTATGACTTTAACCTTTTGGTCCTGGATGTTGAATTAGATTTTCATTTCTGCATGTTTTCTGTTTCTACTTTTGCTGCCCCTGTAATAAAATCACTTGGTCAAATTGATTACTGGTCAACATGGCATAGGAGTACATGTGTTGTATGCTTTAGCATTTCTATCAAGCTTATTTTTGAGGATAATGAGAATCAAAGATTCATGGACGGAGCATGGTATCAACATCTATGAGACCCTATGCTTTGGGTGTCTGAGCAATGATCTCAAGTTTATAACTGATCAAAACACATGCTTGATTCACAGGAAGCAAATCAGTGGAACACCCATGGTTTTTGAAGAGTTTGAGGAGACTGATACTGCCATTTCTAAGTTTCATTCTTCTTCACAAACCAAATCAGTTGTTTCGTTTTGACCAGTGTTGCTGCAGCTCCATTATATTGTGATTTTTCTCCACAGTTGACATGGTGATTCAGAAATGAAATGATGTTGTAGTGGAAATTTCTGTCAAATCCAATTGGAATTACCATCATCAAGAAACTATTGGGTTCTTGACATTAGATTGAAGGTGTTTTTGGATCACTTTTACCCTCTGTAACTAATCATTTAATCATGTTATGACAATGAGGAGCCTCTTGCATTGCAACAGTTTCAGCCTTTTGAAAGTCTTTCCCATTTTGTTCCCCACCAATAATAGTTGAAGATGAGATTCTGGAGCCGACCTTGCAATATGAGATCAGCGCGTAAGCTTCGTCTATCTGCTCTTTTCTATACTTTTCCATTTATTATGAAAAAAGGAATATTAAAACTCATTAGAGAGAACTCTTCACTATCAGATATCGATCATAACTTGTTCTAATTGATTTTTATTGTTTTTGACATTCTCCGTTTTGTTCCGTTACAATCAATAGTTCTAAATGAAATTATGGGGCCAACCTTGCAATATATGATTAGTTGCAATAAATGAAATATGGCTCATAATGTTTTAAGAGCGTTTTTGAAATGCAAGCTAATTCACTACCTAAACCTAAAAATGTAATTAATTAATTAATAGCTATTAAATTGACAGTTAATTAAAGCAATTAATAGCTTTCAAAATGACAAGCGGACAAAACAATAATTCAAAAGAGGATGAGAGTTTATGAATAAGTTGATAATGCTTTTATTTTTTGGTGTTTAAATGTAATTGAAGGTACTCTTCATGAATGAATTGGGATCACTTAATTGTAGGCTTGGCAGTTTTACTTGGCTCGACTAGAAATTACTGGATTTGGCTTGATTTGATTAGGTTTCAGGCTTATTTTGATTTTTTTTAAAAAATTTTATATTTTAAATCAGGCCGATTCGAGCAAAGCTCAAATGATCATAGATATAATATCGTTTTTTTTATTTTTAAATTAAACAATTTAAAATTAAAAAAATTAGCTTCTATTGATGTCTGATCTCGATCGAGCTCGAGCTTAAGCTTGGGCTGTGAGTTTTGGCCCTAAGCTCTTATAAATATATTCAAACCGGCTTCAGGCTTAGACCTAATGCTACCTTTGCTTAATTGTTGCACTTAATATTGCTCTCTAAGACATATAACGATATAGAATACTATAAAAAAGACTCATAATGCATTAGGCCCTTTCTACTGAATTAAGACGTGTGACATACCAACAGTTATGCATGCGAGTCTTTTATTGCGTGTAGAAACATACACGTTTGTGAAACTCAGAGAGGAGGAAGTTAATCTATTATGTCAAGTCCGTAGCAATTTTTAGGCATAATTAAGTTTTCATTGTTCAGACAATATAAAGGGGGTAAGAAAGGGGAAAATTAGGGTGCAAAAGTAGGTTATTTTGGAATGGTTAGGTCATAGGTATGAGCCATGGGTAATGGGTTATAGATCAGTTCACGTAGGTATCCATGTGTCCGTAAAATTTTCACATGGATGCCCAAATATCAGGTCAAAAGTGGATCCATTAACCAGATCGATAAAAAATTAATAGAAGCAACATTTTGATTTGAGTTGTAAGAATTTTGAAAATCTAGTCACTTAAATAAAAATTTTAAAAGGATTAACATTAAATTGAAAAAATTCTAAGAGATTTGGTACTATAGAATATGTTATTCCTATTTAAAATAGAATTGATTGTGAATGTTGCATTTTCTTTTGATTAAATATAAAAAAGAAATCCATAAAAAGATTTTAAAGTGAATTGGATTTTTATATGATATTCATCTAGACTTGTTGATTTGATGTACTAAAACCCTTTCTGATTTTGGCAATGAATTACTTTTTTGTTTCTTTTTTTTGTATTAATCATTTTCCTTTATAAAGAGGTCAGTCTTGCCCTTCATACTAGCCTTTGTGATGCTCGTTTTGAGTTCTCATTCCTCCATCTCTGTTTCCTTCATTCTCTCCATGGCTTCCTCCGATTTTTTGTTCACTCAAATTTCACCATTAGCCTCTTCTGCCATACACTGCCCATTCCTAACCTTTAAGGTTACTCATTTCTTTTTTTCTTTTCTTTAATTTTAGATAAAGGTTCTATTAAGGTTTGAAACTTATGATTACCTATCACATGTTTTTGTTACTGAGGGCAGTGGTTCCTATTTTACTTCAACATGGATTTAAAGAGTCACTAAATGATGATAAAGTTGAAAGCCTGGACCATATATTTGGTGGTGAACTTATGAATATTACCAGCCCTTCTATAAAAGTGGAGGTCATGCTTGCCTTTCATGCTCTAAAGGGTTATTGCTTATTTCATAGAGACGGAAGTGTGTTGGTTCATGATAAATGTATATTTGACTATATTTATACACCCATATTTAATGTATTTTGCTTAGTATTTTTTTATTATATATTTGACACTTAATTTGCTCTAAGTGCATTTTCAGGTTATAATTGCCTGCATGGACTAAAAGAAGAAGAATTTGGATGAAAACACCGCATGAAACGAAGTTTTGAGGCAAAGTAGATGTACACGATTGTGTAAGTCTCAGAGCCCTATAAAATCACAAATTCTTGAGTTTTTGAATATACTCAATCTATCACACGCCCGTGTATCTCCCAAAAATCCTAAAATTTACTATAAAAAGATGTGAGCGGAGGCAAATTAGAAGAGCAGACTTTTTGGAGCAGATTCCAAAGAAAGTTCATAGAAGGGACAATATTAATTTATGGACATGGAGAACACGAGGAAATCATCAAAAGATCCGATAGATTACAACATCAAACCTCAAAATTGGAAGACCATTCAATAGAAGAGAAAGGGAGATTTAGAATTGTGATTCCTTTGTTTCCTATTCATTTTTCTTTCTGTTTATCTTTGATTTTGTTTTATATTATGTGTAACTAAATGTGTTTAATGTTTAGGTGTGATGAACCTTAGTTGGAATAACATTATGTCATGATTCTTTTATTTAATGCAATTATTTTGATTAATCTATTGTGATTCAATTATGTATTTTATGCATGTTTTAATTAATCCAAAATATTATTATATGATCTAATTTCATTTTGTATGGATAGATCTACCATAATTAAAAGAAGCTAATTATAAACCTAGAAATAGGTCAACATAAATCCTTTAGATTATGGTCAAATCTAATAGCATAATTTATAATTTGGTAATGCAATCCTCGGAACTTTAACTAGAAAGATTTCAGTATCGAGAGAGATATTAACATAAGATAGGAAATTTCACGGTCCAATAGTCAATAAAATAATTGCATGATAATGAATTTTAGGGGGATTCATCACCTAGACGCTAATATTTGATATTGAGTTTTCCAAGTAATTTCCTTAATCTTCTGCAATCGTTATTGTTACCTATTTTATTTTATTTGTTTAAGTTTTAGTTTTAATTAAAAATCAAATACTTAATTCGTAGGCTAGATGATAGGAGAAAAGTAACTACTAGTATTTATTGTCTTCGTGGGATTGACCTGTATTTGCTTGTGCTAGTTACAGCTACGTTATGCACTTACAGTTAATTCAAATTTTGGTATAGAAATGAACAATCAAGTTTTTGGCACCTTTGATGAGGAAAATAATATTAGGAACACTTAGATTATATTACTGTAGTCATTTTATTTTATTATGTTTTATTCTTGTTTTTATTTTATGTTATTTTATTTATTTAGGGCCTATTTGGTTCCATTTCTTTCTTTCGTTTCTTATTGTTGTTTTCATAAAAAAGGAAATAGTGCCTTACAACGTGTTTGGTTGAGTATAGTTGCATTTTTTTGTTTTCAAAAATAAGAAAACCACAATAACTTTACTAAAAAGAAAAAACAATGTTTTCGTATGTTTTTAAAACAACTTTTTTTTATTGAAAACAAGCTCTGCGTCTTATGCGTCTTTTGTGCTCTGATTTCTTTATCCTGTTTTAGATGCTTCTCTGTTTCTTCATTTACTGCTATTGCTTTTTGGGTTCTTCCAATTACTTGCTTTCAAAAATTTATCTGCAACTATAATTTAACGCAAAAACCTACCACCTTCGTCGCATTCTCTTCCAGTACTCGGTCATCTTCATCTCTAAGCAACCAATTCACTGAAGCCAAATAATCTCACAAAAATTTGTCGTTACTGTAGCATAATTAAAACTAAATTGGTAATCTAACTTCTAAGCCTACTTCCACCTTTGAGTTGTTGAGGCCCTCGATTTCTCCTCTGTTTAACTTTACAAATCTCAGGTGAGTACTCTGAGAGAAAAGCATATATTGGATTTGATTATGCTCCTACATACGAGGACAAAGATGGGGATTGGATAGTTGGTCTCATGGTGTGAACAGTGCGCTTGCTCCTGATCCTGTTGATCACAAAAAGTCCTCAAGAGTTCCTGTTTGAATTCTTCTAGAACAATTTGCTTTAATGATACAAGTGAACATTGTTTGGCAGACGTCATCTCTATTTTCTACCTTGTACTATTTTGTAGTAGTTTTGGCATGATCATGTTTTTGATGTACATACAGACAAAGTTGGAGGTTATATAGCTTCAATTCCTCAAGTCATGGTTGTTGCACTCCTCTGTTTCTTATGGGCAATGCTAACAGTATTAGGATTGTCAAACCTACGGTACAGTGAGGCTGGAAGCTTTAGAAATATCATTATAGTCAACTTGTCATTGCTCTTTTTGCTTTCAATACCGGCGTACTTTCAAAAATATAGCATCTCTCCAAATAGCAGACTTCCAAGTTACTTTCAGCCTTACATTGTTGCTTCTCATGGACCAATCCATAGCAAATACAGAGGGGTATTCTTTTTGCTCTTATATTGTTTCAACATATTTCTTGGCTAGTTCTAAGATTAATGGAACTGAGAAGCTTCTTTAAATATAAATTCATATATCTTTTTGTGTGCCTACTCTCCTTTATGCATGGAAGATTACTTTTGGTTACTAAACGTGGTTATTATGTTTTAACAATTGAACTACATTCTCAACACATTACTATCAATGAATATGGTGATTGA
>JAOQMM010000007.1:2214070-2236794 GCA_027563515.1 Erythroxylum platyclados
AAAACAATGAGACTGGTTCAAACGAACCTAAGACATAATTCCACTATACGCTACTCTCTTGTCATATTCAACGAATTACATGCAAGTAACACCAAGACACCATTCTAACAACCATTCCATATCCAAATTAATCTTTGTATCCATTCAAACATACATAAATATAAATTAAACTAAATGTAGTCCCAAACCTTGAAATCAGTCAACTAGCTCTTCTAGAACTTTTCCTTCTCTTCTCCTTTAGCTTTGCTTGATTCACCAACTAGAAACCCTACAAATACATATCTCAATCCCAATTCCAACCTTATAATTCCATATTTTCATGAGAAAAGCAAGAAAAGATAAAAATGAAGAAAAAAACCATTAACTTTTACCTTGATTTCTACCTAGGATTAGATTGATTTCTTATATGCAAAATGGTGTGATGAATAAGATGAAATGGAGAGAAAATGAGAAGAGGAAAATTTGGCATTCAAAACCATAAATGCACATCACTCTCTCCTCTCTTACATATCCATTTCATGACACATATGCTTCAATCCTATTGGACACACATGCTTTAATCCTATTGATCACACATGTTTTAATCTTATTGGTCCATATGTTGATTTTAGGAAAATTGTATATTTGGTCCTTCTTTTTCCTTTAATTCCCACATTGGCATATAATCTCATCAATTAATTTCATTCTCATCCATATTTCACGTCTAAGTATGTATGTCCATGTTGAAATGAATAAATTACCAATTTACCCATGTCTTTTACATTAAGTACCATTATGTCCCTTACTATGCTTAGATGTACTTATTTTTTTATGTTCACTTCTTAATAAGCCCTCGACATGCTATAATATTCTAAGGTATATGTTGGGGCCTTACATAATCCTTCAACTATATTGCAACTCATAAACTTCAAGGTCTCTAATGCTTTAATAAGTGCAGGCTGAAAGCTATAATTTCAAAGTAACTCCATTGAATGGATCATTATGTTTATATGAAGGCCCAACACTCCCTTAAGTTGATTCCTTTGGTACTATAATAGTTATGATGTTTAGGCATACATCCCTAACGGGGTAAATTGTGACTCTGACAAAAATCTTGGAAGACTTTTTAAATATAATTAAGGAGAAAGACAATTAAACGGATTATATAATGAACAAGCTATAACAAAATGGAGGCAAAAGAGACTAATGATCTTCAAGCTAGTGTCTCATAGTAAAAAATTCCATAAACACTTTGTAGTGATTAGTATAGCCAAAATCATTATAGAACCATCTAAGATACTATAATAGAACAAGTTGTTTCTGCATCACAAATTTGAGAGCTCGTAAAACAGGTGGTCAAAGACCAAACTAAATGTTCTAATTTACAATTTTACGTACATGCTAAGACATACTGTTGACATTGAAAATTTGAAGATGTTTTCAAGTTACAAATGCAAAAGTTTCAACAATTTGATGATAAAGGGAACTTAAGGAAACATATCACCCACTTAATCGAAACATGTAATAATGTTAGAAAGAATGATGATTTTATGGTTAAGCAATTCATTCTTTTACTTAAGGAAATGCTTTTGGTGGTTCATGGACCTCGAAGTAGGCTTCATTGATAATTAGGAATAACTTGTGCTGTAATTTCTTTCAAATTAAGGTCACTCGAAATTTCATCAAATTTACACAGAGAAAAACTGAGACTCTTAACTTATATTAACCATTCAAGACATTAAAACTCTGGTGAGTTTCCAATAAATAAGTTGAAGTTCATATGATGACATATTAAAGTAACCCTCTCGATGATGATAAATAAAATACATTTTGCACGTAAACATACTTCTCCCAAAATTAAAACTAAAATATTGAATCAAAAGATTGATCAATTTACTTTAACTTTGTAACATATTTCATGTTGGGAAATTAGGGCAGGATCTGATCCCAGTCGTAGTAGAATAATTATAAAATTTTTTCATATTTTGATTTCCTAAAAACCAAGATCATTTTAATTCTATAAAATGATTAAAAAATAAATCATAATAAAGTGTAAATCCTAATTCGTACCTTATTCCGAAGTTTGATCCTTTACTTGTCATTTCCTTTGAATCATTTCCAAAACTGACTCATCTCAATCACTATAACTGCACAAGTATCTGACCTCTAATGATATCCACATAATAAGTTGAGGGAACTTTGAAACTCTTATAAAGAGAATTAAGCAAGAAGTGCTAGCTCCATTAGAGTTTAAGCTTATTTATAATAAGTTTTGGACATTTTAATAATTTAATTGAAAATAAATTATAATGTCAATTAAAATTAATTAAAACTATAAATAATTCTAATAAATACTAATTATGTCTGAATAAGATCTAATATCTCATATTGATCCTTATTTATTAAATATCTCATATTTAATTATAAAGTTTCTTAAACTTTACAATCAAGTCCAACTTGATTAAAATATCTTTGCTTTCTTCAATCCATTGTTTATGTGAGATCCATTAGGTTCCCAAATATATTGGCAATGGGTACAAATTATAATCCTAAATCATATTTAGATTAGACAAATTAAACTCCTTTAATTTATGTTTAATTTTCTAATTAAACAATTTATATCTATAGATCAAGATTGACGTATAAAAACACATCATGACCACCCAAATAATTAACAATGTCAAAGTCGTTTTGACTAACTTTTTATTCATGATTTTTCTATAGAATTCAATCATTTTATCATACAATGTTTCAACTAGACATAAAGAATGAAATTAATATCTACTGTAATTTGAGTCCAACCATATTAGTTCTATGCCATTAGCTATTAGTTCAATTAATAACATTTGTAAACTATTTAAAAAATGTCATTCTGCCTTGACCAATGATTTCTTGAATTAATACTAATCGAGAATAGTGGAATATGCTCCCTAATTACTTTAGGGTGATGAATCATATCTTGATCACTCAGCTACCTCTATATGGTTTATGCTATATCCAATGACTATGGAATGAGCTATCTATGAATAGAATAGGTCATAAGTGGTATCAACACATAATAATCCTTATACAAGATAATTTTAGAGATCTCAAGCCAAATGATCACTTATACAATCATCACAATCACTTATACAATCATCACAATGAAAATTTCCATACACATATAAGTAATATAACAAATGGATTTCTGATATCGGGTTAGTTAATGAACTTATTCTCTAAAAAGCACTCACATATTTGTTTAAGTATCCCCATACTTTAGCCTATCAGATCGAACACTTTCTTCATAAGGAAAAACATAACGTATGCTAGTTTTTTTTTATGTTCTATTAATGTCCAGTTTTAATAAAACAATGACTAGGAATAATTTAGGGATAATACATAAATACAATATAAATATCATAAGTATAATCTCAGTATAATTTAACTTGCAATGTATAATTATCCTATGAACTTTATCATATACATCTAAACATGTACAAAATGAAGAATGTTTTTAAATTATTTTATCACTAAATTACAACGAATCGATTGGCTATAGAGCATAAACCAATATTTCCTATTTGTAGGAACCTCAAAAGACAAAATTTTGTGTCTAATTATATGTGTAATTGACGATCAATTCGGCCTTAGTTTGCAGGGAAATGGTAAATGGGCTTGCGGCATCCCATTCCCGGAAATGACAATTACACAATTTTATTTAAGATGCTCATACGTATAGAAAAACTTATATTTGAATAGCATTAAAGAAAATAAGCATACGCGTCACTTATATTAAAATTCATTACAACCTAAATCTTCGTAATACATGGCAAAAAAAAAAAAGCAGGAGCTTGCTTTTAGCGTATTTGTCAATTTAATAAATCACATAAAGATGTTATTGTTGAAAGATGTTGGGGTCTAAGGGTCCACCGCTCCTTAAGCTATGGCTCATAGCGTGGGAGCTGCCTCTTTGCCTTTTCTTCTTTGGCCTTGGTTAGATGTGAATAAGCTTACCCGCTTTCTCTCTCGCCTTTTTCTAGTCAAAGATACAGAGATAACAGATTTCCCTTTCCAAACGCTAGAATTGTAAACAAGGTCAAAGCTCACAGCTAAAGACCAGAAAAGTTGTACCGTTGTTTTTTATTTTTTTGCAAGTGTAGGTGAAGGCTTGTGGGTAGGGAACTCCAAATACAAAGGCAATTAACAGTAGTTTTTAAAATGAAGCAAGAAATAGAGAGGAAGAAACCCAACCAGAAGACTTGGACTAGGTAAATATCACCCACCAACTTATCTATCATGTATTACAAGAAGGAAAAGAAAAAAAATGGAGTTGAAAGTTGAAGTCCTATTATTAAATTTTCTTCTTCTTCTTTCTTTTCTTTGCATTTATTAGACTAAAACCGCGTTTTTGCACCAACTCTAAGTCTTCAAAGTCTAAATCTTGAATCCAAGATGAAATACCCTCAGACTTGAAGAACTCCCAAAGACTACAGCTTTACCACTCGTTTTTCTTTCTTCTTTTCCCTTACGTTATTCTTAAATACATACAACATCAACATTAAACATGCTTTCATCTTCTTTCATTATCCTCCTGTAGATCATTTCCTCCTCTCCAAGCTTCATTTTTTTATAAATTTTTTTCTTTTGGTTTCTGGGTATCTGGTTTTGTTTGTTAAGTTCCCAGAAACCTCTGAAACTGAGTTAAAAAATTTGATCTTCTGGGTTTTCTGGGGTTTGCTTTCGTGTTTTATTTTGATGCAGGATTTTCTCGCTGACCAAACAAGAAATACCTATTGCTATGGTGCCCAAGTTCTCTCTTTTACTTTTCCTTATTTTTCTGTTTGCTGGAGCTTTTGAACCTATTGTTGGGATCCATGACCGCAGAAAGAATCTGAACACCAATATCTCAACTCTTTCTAGTATTCAATTGCCTGACCACATGAGCTTCAATGCAGTTTCTTCATCTTCAATGAATACTAATTGTGGTCTCTCGACTTCAAAGGAAGCCGACCAGAAATCACAAACAATAGCAACAGAAGACGCAGCAGAAGAAGACTGTGATTTTGATGACGACGAAGACAAAGAAGGACATGATCCTAAACAAACGGTGAAGCTCCACTTAAAACGTAGGCCCATGAATGAAGAATCCGAGGTCAAAGAATCTTTTGTCAAGTCTACAACGCGGGACTCGGTCAGAATTCAGACTCTGCAGAAGAGGATAATAGAGAAGAAGAACCAAAATGTAATTTCCAGGTTAAATATAGAGAAAGTGAAGGATGTGAAGGAGTTGAAGTCTGTAATTCCGCCGGCAGCATCACCGCAGTCTTATGCAAGCGGGATTTCCGGCCAGCTCATGGCGACTCTGGAATCAGGAGTTAGTCTTGGCTCTGGAGAGTACTTCATGGATGTCTTCATTGGTACCCCTCCTAAGCACTTCTCTTTGATTCTTGATACTGGAAGTGACCTTAATTGGATTCAGTGTGTTCCTTGCTACGATTGTTTCGAGCAAAATGGACCTTATTATGATCCTAAGGACTCTAGCTCTTTTAGGAACATAAGTTGTCATGATCCTCGTTGCCATTTGGTTTCATCTCCTGATCCTCCTCAGCCTTGCAAGTCGGAGAATCAGACATGTCCTTATTACTACTGGTATGGTGACAGCTCCAATACAACAGGTGATTTTGCTCTTGAAACGTTTACAGTTAATCTCACATCAGTTTCCGGGAAATCAGAATTTAAGCGGGTGGAAAATTTGATGTTTGGTTGTGGTCATTGGAATAGAGGGCTGTTTCATGGAGCTGCAGGATTGTTAGGACTTGGGAGAGGGCCTCTTTCCTTTGCTTCTCAGCTTCAGTCTCTATATGGTCACTCATTTTCTTATTGCCTTGTTGATAGAAATAGTGACACCAACGTTAGCAGCAAGTTGATATTTGGGGAGGACAAGGACCTCTTAAGCCACCCACTTCTGAACTTTACTTCATTGGTGGCTGGAACAGGAAACATGGTTGATACGTTTTATTATGTTCAGATACAATCTATCATGGTTGGCGGAGAGGTGCTGAATATATCAGAAGAAACCTGGCAATTGTCTTCCGAAGGTGCTGGTGGTACAATTGTGGATTCTGGTACTACGCTGAGTTATTTTGCAGATCCCGCATATCAAATTATAAAGGATGCATTCGTGAAAAAAGTTAAAGGATATCCAGTGATTAAAGATTTTCCAATACTAGACCCTTGTTACAATGTCTCTGGAGCTGAAAGTTTGGAGCTTCCTGAATTTGGCATTCGGTTTGCTGATGGAGCAGTGTGGAATTTTCCTGTTGAGAACTACTTCATTCGGCTAGAACCCGAAGATGTTGTATGCTTGGCAATTTTGGGGACTCCTCGATCTGCCATTTCAATAATCGGGAACTATCAGCAGCAGAATTTCCACATTCTATACGATACAAAGAAGTCTAGGTTGGGATATGCACCAGTGAGATGCGCTGATGTATGAGAATGTTATTACAAAATTGTATACAAGGAGATTCAGATACAGTAGGTGATTTTTGTTTTCCTTTTGAAGTAGAGATGACATACAAAAATGTTGGATTCATTATTTCTCCTACCCTCAAAGATGAAATTGTATTCATTATAATCATAATTCACAGATATGTATCATTTCCTTTTCAGTCTAGTTATTTTCAACTTGAACCAACAAACTGTTTCTTAAATGAGAGATTCTTAACTCTCTCAAATCTCTGGTCTCCTACTGCTATTAAGCAGTTCTTAAATGATGCAAATCATATAATCCAATACTGATTCTTGAAATGTATTAGCAGATCATATATGAATATTACTCAAAATACACGTGCCCAAATTGAACTTCCATTCAATCCACAGACGTCAGCCCATGCTAGCTGTATAATTTGACTTGAAAACCTTGACAGAGAAGATGGTCTATTAATAATAAGGTATATTGGTCCTTCACTATTCTTCAATAGCCACCAAGAGTTCTTTGGTTTCATACACTGGTGATGAAGTTGAACTACAATATATTACTAGCCCTCCCCTAACGAGAATCCTCTTCACCAAACCATAGAGACCAAGTGTGGAGATGATTGCTCTGTAAAATTTCTTGAGACTTGAATAATCTGCTTCTGGACAGAGGACCACAACTACTCTTTTGATAACTGAGCTTTACAGATGTGAACTTGTTACGTAATAACTATTAATAGACACTAATATTATAAACAGTAAAAGTAATATAACATTTCTATTATTTCCAGCGTTCTTATTTAAGGCTACATGTGTTGACTTTTCGGGACTACAAGACATTTCTTGATATTTTGTGTTTCTTTGTCTCTAAAAGAAAAAGATTAATATATAATTAGGCTCCAATTATTACAACCCCACAAGTTTGACCGTTGAATCTAGTATTATTCATATTCTTTTCCAACCAATTAGTAAATGCATGTTCTATTTCTTTGTATGAAAAAGGATCTATTTTTCTTTTACATTCTAATATAATACTACATCAAGAAGGCGTGTTCTCTTTATTTGTGTGAAAAAGAACCAATTAGAAAAGGAATAATTCGTTATAAATAGGGATGACATTCTTGACTTAGCCCGCCTGGCCCAGCCTGACTTTGACCTGGGTTAGTTGGCCACGGGCTTATCCCAACCTGACCCAGCTCGTGGCCCGAAGGAAAGGTGTAAAACGACGTCGTTTTGTCAAATTTTTTTTAAAAAGAATGTAGTCGGGCCAGCCCAACCTAGCCCGTTCGTGGATCAGATAGAGTCGAGCCAGGCCCGGCCTATTTTCATCCCTAGTTATAAAAAAACTCATGAAACTATGTACAGTGTGTTAGTTATATTATAAACTTCATATTGCATCAATAAAATCAATGAACTATAGGCTTATTGTTTTCCTGTGCAAAACATGCCAAGAAGAAAGAGTAGGAGCATGAGGGAAAATGCAACACTAAGAAAATTTTACCTATTCAAGTTTTCATTTGAAAGTTTCTCATTTGTAGAACTCGAAGTTGCAACAAACAAATTTTGTCATGTTGTGTTAATCGCTTTGGAACTTAGTCCTACTATCCTAAAACCTATGTGCACTTATATTCTAATGTTGCGACCATTGATCTTACGAATGCTTGATTATTGATAAATATGGTGGTTTGCTTATAGACTTGATTAACTCGTAAAATGTTATTGACAAAGATGATTATACAAGGATCACTTAGCAGATGACAAGCTAGTAAAAATTAAACTTTGCATCATTAGCTCTTATTGATCATCCTAATACAAATTAAGTTACTTGATTTTTGCATTAATGGAGGTGTGGTCTTCATAGTTAATGAAATATGCAAGTTAAATTTTCCCAAAACTTAATATAGTATTAGAGCTGGTTTGATCCGAATTATTAATTTTTCGGTTGTTCGTCTGAATGTCCAGTCCCAGTCGCCCGGTCTAGTTACTGTTGCGTCACTATCAAGCAACAACTAAATGTCCAGTTCCAGTTGCACTTAAGGGGGAGTGTTAGAGTATCTCATATTGACTAAACATGAAAATGTTAAAGAGTTTATAAGTGGTAAGGGACAACTATCCAAATGACTAAATCTATTAATTTTGAAATGGTTGACCCAAGCCTAATTCTTGTCAATAGGCTCCACACTCAACCCATATTAAAAATTCTAATAGTATGACCTTAATTTAATATTTTTAAATAATCTATACTTGAAAATCTAAGATTTATTCTTCATGATTTATTCTTGGTTTGTCTTGTCATTAACTTGAATTGTGAACAGAAATCAAACTTGATTAGAGTATGAGATATAAAATTACTCTTAGAGATCAATCAATATCGACGGAGTTTTATATCTTCATGAAAATTGTCAAAGCGAATCATTTATAGCGATACGATTAATAGAGGATTGTGACCCATAGATATATTTCGTGTTGTACCTAAGAAAAATAAATGTTAAAACATAACTAAATACTCAAAACATGTTTTTTCTATAACTTCTACACAATTTCTAATTATGCAAGAATTTAGGGAAACTAAGTGAAAATTCCGAACTAAAGAGCATGTATCTTAGCAATTTCACATTCATTTATCATAAATGCCACATGCTTTTAACTTAACATGTGTTATTGTTATTGCATATTTTAATTATTATTTATTTGAACAGGGTCTTGCTCTAATTTTAGCTTTACTTGGATAATTCATGAATTTTCTTAATATAGTTTAAAGTTCATAATGTAACTGTACAAGTGTATAATTTTTTAACAACTATTCCGTAATAAGAAGTTAAAATTTGTATAACAAAAGAACTTATCAAAATATATAGGGATGACAATGAGTCAAGATTTAGGTATTTTCAATAGCCTGAGACCGCTTAGAAGAGTTGGGCCTCAGGTAAGCCTGGGTCTGGACAACTTAAGTCAAACTCAATTAAAAAAAGATGTTATTTTATATTTTTAATTTTAATAAAATTAACAGGGCTGACTCATTGGCATCTCTAAAAGTATATATACTTGCTACTTTCACTTTTTGGCAAGAAATGGGAAGCATTTCACCCTCAGTCTATCTTTTCTCTTTTACCACACATACTACAAAGAAAAGAAATGCCAAAGCCATATCAAACCAAAATAAAGTCGAGAAATCATAAGGCTTTATTGGTGACCACAAATTTTAATTATAAAATGCTTTTTAAAAATGAAGTTGGATTATTTTCATTTTACTCAAGTTATCCTATAAAAATGTTGATTAAACTAAAAATTATAATAAATAAATAAATAAGAAAATTTTTTATTTGATATGTGATGGATAAAGAGAAGAGAAGAAGCTAAAAAGTTTTGGTAGTGAATATCAAGGAAAAAAGAGAAAAAGGAAGAAATTTGGTGTATTGAAGACAAACAAGAAATCTCAAAACCATTAACCAAAACTAAACATTTAAATTAGAAGGTAAACATCGACTTATATTGTCTGTTATGGTGCATTATTTAGAGAGGCTCAAAATACCATCTTTCTCTTTATTTTTATCTCTCTCTCCGCTGTTGAGTATCTCCTTCATAGAATTCATACAATAGGATTTCTCATACTTGCATCATTAATAAGAAAAAATCACTTAAATTTTTTTTCTTATTTTCAAATGTTAAAGAATGCTTAATTTCTCCATAATCTTTCTTCTTTAATTTATTTTGATTTGATCAAAATCAAATTTTTTACTGTTGTTGAAAACTACTAATAATTAAGGCAATTGTAATTAAATAACCGCCACAAGCAGTTAAATTTTTAATATCAATTTACTCATTATAAGTAACCTGATCTTTTATCTCTGATCTAGAAATGATGAGATTAAATGATTTATGACTTCACAATACTTATACTTATCCAATAACCTACGAAACCAACATAACATGAAAACCTATTGCCATATTTTTGTTAGGATTATATGATATCTTGGCTAATGAATTGACCCTTGAGTAGAAATTCATATTTCGACTCCTTATTCTTTTAATCTCATTTATTTTATCAATTCATAATTTTATTTAATTCTTTCACTAAGAGATAATTACCACCTTTGAATACATTTCAATGTGAGTTATCAATCAAAATGACCTTCTTCTATTGTAAATTATTTTGAATTTAATTTAATTTTCTTTGCTATAATTATCTCACAAGACCCTATCACATATATTTTTTATTAACACTCTAAAATAGCAATCATTGGATCTAAATTTTACGAATTAGACAAGAGTCATAAAGGTATAAAATGAGGCTCATATTTACCAAATAGCTTAATAGAGTTGATATAACTGTTATGAACGGTCCCAATAATGAAAAAACAATTATCCCCTTTAGATGAAAAAAAAATATCTTTGAAAATTAATTTTATCCCCTCTGCTAGAACTTGAAGAACTCCCAAAAGACTGGCATATTCTGGTCCAATAAGTTGTTGTATAAGTTCCTCACACAATATAAGTTGAGATCTTTTAAACTGCATTAATTCATTTCATGATCGATTTTACATATAGGGTAAGAGTAAATTATTACATTATTAACTCCTTTTCATTAGAATTATGTTTCTTATTCATGAAATATCATACAAATATTAGTTAGTTCAAAAACACTTGATGTCTAACTTAAGTTCACTAGTCTACTATCGAATTCATCTTTTCATCACATATGACAACTTAAGACTTATACAATGGCCATCTAATCACTCAAAATCAATTTTCTCTTTTTTATTATTCAAACAATATTTAATCAAATTTCTTACTCTCATTATCACCTAGATAATATTTTTTAAACATGCTTCATCTTTATTTATTATAAATACTAGAGGTGATCTGCCATATGACAGGGTCAATCTCTTATTTGTCTAACATACTCTATGAATCATATTCAAATATTTCATATAGATGAAATATAATTTAGATTCAAAAGTTACATAATGCTTATCACTTGATAATAATGTCAAATATTTAACAATGTTTATCAATAAGATATCAATATCTATGTAATCCTAATAACTTCACATCTTCAATATATATTTCATTTGGAATTGACTTTGTTAATGAGGTTGTCATTATTTAATGTGTAAATATATACTGTAATTTCACTTCATCTCATGCAACTATATCTTTCACATAATCATACTAGGCATCTCTATGCTTTGATATTAATTATTGACCAAGTGAAGTCTTAATTTTATGGTTTCGATGATAATAAAATATGTTGCTAAAAATGAATTTATTTTTAGTGGTATTAGTAGCTCTATAATAAAAATCAAGCATTATCTGAATTATGAAGTTCAATTGAAGAGAAAAGTGAGCAAAGGAGTCGATTTAATAAATTGAACAATCAATGAATAGAGAAAAGGATTGAAATGGAGCATATATACAATCGAAGTGAAGAAACAAAAATAAGGAGCAATCAGGCACATCAACACCTAATCAAATCATTTTAATCCATATTGTAATCTTATCATCGTTATTTTAATCAATTAAGGACTTAATTATTGATTATTTGCATATAAGAAACAATTCATAAATCCTTTTACAATAACGAGAAAACTTATTTTAATTTTTTAAAAAATCTCTTAATTTTAAAAAAAAAATTTGAGAAAATTTTGAAATGATTTGGACTGAGCATCCAAGACTTAAAGGGCTGAATAATTGATTTATTATGTCATGTAAAAGGTAGAGTCGTGTAGGCTCCAAACAAGGGTGGTTTGGTATTGTCTCCAACCTTAACAATTTTTCATTGCTTATTTCATGGTATATTGTTCTGATGTAAACTTAATAAAGTGATGTGATTTTAATTCATTAGTGTTCACGATTACATAGAAAAAGAATATTTATATCGCCTTAGATTGAAACATGATTGAAGCACTTGAAAATTTTTTTAGAAACCATGGATGTTACCTTGGAGGGGATGGTTACCCTTTTTTATTTAATATTAAAAGTGTATATAGCATGTATGAGGGGGACATAAACCTTACCTCATAAGGTAGAAATATAGTAGTGCAGGCAGTAACCATTGCATCTTAGAATTATCGAATAACAAATAAAAGTTTATTGGAGTTTAAAGAAAAACTAGCGAAACCATCTAATGTAAGGAAAATGTTGTTTACATAAAACAAAAAGTCCCCAAATGTGTCAAGGTAGGTCTTCAATATTGCTAAATTCCATCGATATTTCCGTTGAACTTGCTAGGCGTACGAGAGCATCAACAACAAAATTGATTTCTTTTTTTTTTTTGAAAATACAAAATTGATTTCTTTGTAGATATGTGAGAAGTTAAATTCAAAAACATGCAGAGATGTAGAAATTTTATGCATAAGATCCTTATATCTCCAAGGACAGGTCATTCTTCTAGTCACCATTTGAACCAAAAGCAAAGAATATGCTTCAATACATAGCCCTTGAATCTCTTTTAAATGACAATGATGAAACGCGAATTTAAAGGACATCAATTCAAAATATAAGCTTGTTCCATTCCAAATAACTGTTTATTTTATAAACTGAGCTACTCATAAATTTACTTCTATAATCATCAATTGAAGAAACTTTATATTCTAGATCATAAGAGGTAATTGTATCCATCATAAGCTAGTAATAATAAGATTAGATAACATTGAATAATATGCCTGAATCATACCACCATTTAGCCATTGTCATGGCCACATTATGAGTCACTTCTTTAGATTGTATGGCACAATCCAAAGTACCAAGTTGTATGATTAGGAAGTAGCCTTGAATCACCCAACGATCAAGGCACATTCATAAGAGCACTCGTGCAGTTTCACAAGTTTTAAGAACTTGATAAGATAAAACTCGTTTTCCATGGAACTTTCTTTGGTTTCTGCAAAGTCTTCATTCTTGCTAATAAAGCATTGTGATCAAGGTTTTCCTAGTAGTTTAACTACGATCATATGGCAAGCTCTTAACAAACATTTATAAAAGATGTTTTTATACAATGCCTCTCCTTCAAGATGCATGAAATAATTCCTACTTTAGTCTTTGTTAGTGTTCTATTCAGGTTAAAGAACTATTTATGATTATAACATCTAATTCCTTAAACTCATCTCCTTTGAAAATTGGACATTTGATTTTGCATGACTTATTAGGAATGTGATATTGATCGCTGCTCTGCGAACTCTATTGTCTATCATCGATATACTCCTTTAATTTTCATCTGACTTTTGTCCCCTTTGATTTAATTATTGTTAAAGCTGCATCATCCAATTCTTAAATGTTCCTTTCATGCTTCACTTCAAGTTCTTTAAGTTGTGTTTTCTTTTTTTTTTAAATGCTTTAATTTTTGTTACCATATCCTTTCAATTATTATTGTCTAATGAACAATTTTCAGAGCTTACAAATTTTAGGGATTGAGGCTAATAAATGCAGCAAAAGGTAAGAGAGAGAATTAAGAAGTAGAAAAAGAAGCAAAAGTAATGAATTTATTGGTTAAAATTTGGCTGCATTCCTCTTAAATTATACTATTTTTATATGTATCATCTTCCTCCTCTGACCATATTTTTATTCACTAACTTTAGATCCTTGTAAGTACATCTCTTATTTTGTCTAAATCATTTATTAACTAGTGATATCGTTTAAGTACACCTCTTATTTTGCCTAAATCATCTATTAGTTTTAAAGTGGGAACCACCAAGTTGCATGAATGATGAGAAAGTGGATAACAACATAATTTGAAACTGTTAATTCTAAACTAGAAAGAACATAGGTCAACATATGATGTTTTGATTTGAAAATAATAATAATAATAATAATAATATTATTATTATTATTATTTTAATTCATAATTTTAGGTAAATTATGAAAATTAGTATGAATTTAATTTTTTAGTACTCTAATACTTAAAATATTACTTTATTTTTATCAAGTCAAAGAAGGATTTCTGTCAAACCAAACCAAAGAAACATTTGCAGCAGAAACAAAGAAAACGATCCCATCACTCACAGCATTTTTATTAGTTTTGGATAAAGTGCTGGCAGCAAAAGTTGAAAGTCGAAAGAAATCAAGAAGCAGAAAAGAGAAAAAAGAGGGAGATAGAGAGGAATTTGTTGTGATGAGTGGATAGACATATCAATGTCAAATTTGACGTGTTCATAAACAAGAATTACAGCCCCAAATATCTATAGAGTTCACACAAGGACAATAAGATTGTGTTTGAAATTGGGACTCATAAAGTCGGTGGACGATTTGGTTTTATTTTTATGTTTTTTTATTAAATTCACGACATCCAGATCTTTTTTTTAAAATAGTGTAAGCATATGTTCACCTGTCTTAAGAAATAAAAATAGTATACATAAAAAATTATGTCAATTCGATTAAACAATAGTCATAAATAGTGATTAATGTCGTATTATACTTAATACTAGATAGGATTTTAAATATTAAAGTGTTAGAAATAGAATTTAAATTAATTTTAATAATTTGCTTAAAGTTTTGAATTAAAATATTAATTTCTCCTTTTGATATACATATATATACATATTGTTGCAATAATTTTGTAAGATCTTCGTAACATATTGCATATGGAACTATTGGAAACAATTTCTCTACTACTATCAGACTTCCCCAGATCCCGTGTTTCAACGAGACTTTAATTGAATGTTGATAATGATAATATATACATGTTGTTGCGACTGCAACTTCTAACTTATCAACAAAGCATTAGGGAAATTTATATTCCATCATTTAAAACTAACCTACGTTATCTATTGAAGTACATGAATGCTATGGAGAAGGAGATTATGCTGAGTCCAAAATGCAAATCATGCATACATGCCGTAAGGCCTGAGTTACATTTGACATCTTCTTCTTCTCTGCCATATGTTGCTGCTCCTGTAATCGAACTCAATCAGGGACTCTTAAGAGTCTATACATGGAAGTATGAAAGTTTGCTTAAATATTCATGCTATAGAGATCCTGACATTTCAATTTTCCTATTTCCTTCTTTTTGGTCAAGTACGAGTTTTACCGATGAATATGATTTCATAATGTATTTAGCTGTAAAACACTCGCATAAACTATAGATTACTAATAAAGTTATTGACAAGAAATAAAACTGCAAGTTTCAGAATTACAGCAACAGCAGTTTCAATGGAAACACATAAAAAGGATAAATAAATAAAAAACAAACAAAAGAATGGTAGGGATACTTTAAAACTTTTACAGTCACTCATGATATTCACAAACTCTCATACAATCAAACTCGGGAGGAAACAATGTGAAAACATTGACTATGGAATTCCCTGGAATGACAATCGGTCCCGGAGAGTATCAAATATTGAAGAAGCGGCTGTGTTTTGTGCAAAGCTTAATTTCAATCGTCCAAGCAACTCGCCATCTTTTGCCTGAGAAGCAGCATCTGCAGCTTCTTTGGCCATGCCAATCCGAGCATAAGCCTTGCATATTTAAAAGGTCAAAAATGGCACATCAGCAAATGCAAATTTAGCTTTTCTGAAGATGAACTCATGCAATACTCTTCCTTTTAAGGGGCACATGTTCATTACCTCGGCTCTTTCTCTCGGATCTGAGAGTTTAGGAATGTATTTTAGAGCTTCACCTTTCTCACCTGCATCTACGCATGCTTCCACAAAGGGCCTGAAGCCTATTTGAAACATAAGAATAATTAATCGAAGATTGAAAAACAAATAATAACCCAAGTGTTATGCTCGACTTGTCAGGGTATTGTACAAATTTTAGAACTAGTTGTCTTAAGTACAACAAACAAATTCCATATAATCAAAGAAAGTCTTCAAATTCTCTTAATCGGCAAATTAGAACTAAATATACTCTTCTAATGACTAAAACATGCTATTATTTAACAATTTAACTCTCAAGTTCTGAAATTGCTACGTTTATTCCCTAAATTATCTCTAAAGATAATCCATGGCAACCACTTCACCTGACTGGTCAGATATATGGTAATGTTTCTTAAAGCACATAGAGTGCAGATATCAATTGAAAAGAATCATTGGTGTGTAATCAGCACATGCATCACATTTTTGGATTTATATCAACAAGCGATTTACCAATCGGCGGTCTCTTCTCCCTTGAGAATTTCTCCAAAGCATCCCAACTTCCAGCTGTTGCCAGCGCAAAAACTTTAAGCCAATACCATCTTTTCTCTGAAACCTGAGTCAAGTTGCAACCCAAATGCAAATATGAAAATTAAAGAATCAGAAATTTTCGACACAGACTTTTACTTCAAGCAGACAAGCAAAAACAACGTATAGAATCAAGAAATCTTAAGAACTCAATTTCACTATTCTTCTGTAATATATCACAAATGTTCTTAAAGATTCACATTTATACAAAATGACTACACGAGATTAAAACTAACTAAACTAAACTAAATGATCTCTAACGAACTGATATGCAACTATTTTAACTGGCTAATAATGAACTTCAA
The DNA here is from genome assembly GCA_027563515.1 of Erythroxylum platyclados. Lineage (NCBI taxonomy): Eukaryota > Viridiplantae > Streptophyta > Magnoliopsida > Malpighiales > Erythroxylaceae > Erythroxylum > Erythroxylum platyclados. The sequence continues at coordinate 2,230,968 of JAOQMM010000007.1, forward strand.
CTTAACCAGCCTATGGGTTAACAATCAAAACTTGAGCTACAGCTTTTGTAATCATTTGGAGGTAGCATATATACCTCCTAATCAAGATAACCTTGTAAAAAAGCATTGCGAATGTCCAACTGATAAATTGGCCATTGCCTTGCAGTAGGCTAAAGCAAGAAATAATCTGATAGTAACAACTTTGCATCATAAGAGCTATTTGTAATCAAGTTCTATTTGATTGTACCCCTTTGTCAATCTAGCTTATATCTATCCAACTTACCATTTGGCTTGTACTTTACCTCGTATACCCATTGTTGTTCTTGTTCATCCCTTTCAATACAAGCTTCTGTTTTTTTTTTCTTTTCTCCTCATTTTTTCACTTGGGAAATTCAGTAAACCACAAGGATACTTTCCCTATTCCATGATAATCTTGCTATGATACCATGAAAAGTTCCACTGGAACTTTATACTTAATGCACAAAACAAAAACAACAGAGAGAAACAAGAAATCTTGAAAGCTCCTCAATCGACCTTTAGAGAAGAATTGCACCATATTATAAACGTTTGTTAAGGTCCACATTGACTACGAGAGGTTAAAACTATCTAAAAATAACTAACTTGTAACTAAATAATATGTAACTACTTTAACTGACTAATAATGACGTTCAGCTTAACCAGCAATAGATACTCCAATAGAACCAATTCAAGTAATTTTGAAGCCAAAGAAAATCTTGTAAGGGCTCAATTTCAAAATATTTCCAAGAACATAGATACACACATGCACACCCAGTGAAATATATGATGACCACATAATAACTGCTGGCATCTCTTATCAACTTATATTTTCCATTGTTGTGGAATAATTGAACTTCCACAGACCTTAAATTCTGTCTTCACTTTCATTGCAGCCCGATGATTTCCCAGTGCAATACATGTTCGAATGGTATCACTGATGCTAGAATCTACAAAAATTGCCTGCTTTGTAGAGACTTCTAACTCGTGTTGTATTCTGCAAAGAAAAAGATCCCAAATTCCCAATAGAAAATCAAACAAAAAAGTTCAAGCGTATAAAATAGCAAACCAATTAAAGGATCAGGAAGATAATAGATTGGACAAAGTAAGATGGGCACTAATAGCCACTCTCACAATAAGGCAACTGCTTGTTGCAGAGATCAAGAGAAACTTTGTTGTACAGAGAGCATGACAAAATAAAGCCCAACTGAGAAAAAACTATGAAGCAGTCAAATTGGGAGGCATAAAAAGCACATATCATCTTGCATAGGATTAACTTTAGCAGCACATATTAGCACAATTCTGTTGTAGAATAAACATAAGTTTAGTTATCAATAAGAACTAAAATATTTTTATTTTACTTTGTCCTTACTGATTTAAAATTAAGTCTATTAAAGAATAACTTAGGTATAAGTTGCTATTGTGAAGCAAGTAGTATATCTTTATGTAACTTAGGTATAAGTTTTCTTCTTCATTGATATTAATAATACCCATCCAAATCAAGCATATTTTTCTTAGTTCTTTTCTTTTTTGCATAAGATAGTGCTTCTGATTCAAGTTTCAATTAGCATGATAGGTGTCCTCTATGCATCCTACACCAGTTTACTGTCAGAGCTTGGTTCCAGAAATGCCAACGCAGCAGAAGGGTTCACAGGGGATTGTTCAACAACCAAAAGCAATATGAATTGATTTTGCAAATTCTAGGGACAGCCTTGATACTTGTTTTCAAGGTGGTTCAACCACTAATTCCCGGGCGATTCTAACAGCAGGGCTGAAGTTAATGAAGGACAAGGAAATCATACAAGTTGGAGTGCAAAGAAACAAGTTTACCATGTTACAAATCATGGATAACAACTTTAAATCATCTACGTCAACTATCATCAAGTCGAAGAGGAAATACAGAAAGAAATTAAGCTCAGTTATTAATAGAATTGAAACATTTTTATTTTAGTTGTCCTATTGATTTAGGATTAAAGTCTATTAAAGAATTATGAGAATCATTATTATAATAGGACCCAATATCTTAACTTCGAGTTCTATTAAAGAATTATGAGAATCATTATTATAATAGGACCCAATATCTTAAGTTGGAGTCCTTACTTTTAGTAGGATTAAAATTAAGGACACAATCAATGCATAGGACTGAATGTTTCAATTAAGGATGACTGTTCTGTCAGTCCCTAAACTGTAACACCTTATCACTTTATTATATTGGATCCAATACTTTTAAAATCATCGATTGAGTGACCAATCTCTCTATATTTCATAAGTTCAGTACCTCCTTTAGTTAAATTTCATAGGAACTCAGACAAGGCTATAATGGTTCTACTATAGCTAACATGTCTTGAGACATAATGATGACCCGGACTTTTTATCGTTAATAAAATGACATATAATGTCACCTAATCACTAAGTCCCTATCCCATAAATCCCCAAATCTATTTTGCTCTCTACACTTCTTTCCCTTCCCTCAGAACTCACTGCCACCTCCCTCTTCTCTTCACCTCTATAGTAGTACTTCTCACCCACTGCAGTTCTTTAATCAGTTCTTAGATTTAATGCATGTGTAGTGTGGCAATTGAGAAAACCCTAGGAAAAGAAAAGAAGAATTTTATTTTTAGAGATTCATGGATTTATCTGCTTTAGGGATTTAACAATATGAACTTTCGGGTTTGATCAATTTTAAGAATTAAGAAGTTTTAAGGTTTCACTGGGTGGTTTTACAGCATGATAAAAATGACATATCATGCACGTGTTTTGTACACCTCAACATTAATAGTAAAGTTAGTGTCTAATAAGGAGACACTTGTTTAGTTAAATCAATGAAACTTAGGCACTCAATTTATGAAAAAAAAATTATTTGAGCCACTCAATAATGAAAATTTTAGTTGAGACACTTAGATATTGAGTGAAAGTTTGGCATTGACATGTATGATATCCTTTCAAATATCAATGAGAGGCGAAATTTTCAAGTTATAAATTTATAGAAGTGTGAGCCTCTCTCATTTAAGAGTGATTCTTAGATTCTAAGAGGGATTCCTAAACACTAGGTATGGTGCCTATTTGTGGGAAAATGTAATTTGTATAATTATCTCCAAATTTTATGGGGATTATGTCCACAAAATTTGGTACTAATTATGTCCATAAAATTAGGATAAAGTATCCTATAAATAATGAGATCTTAACAAATCTGTATAAATTTATTTCCTATATTGTGCTAGGATTAGTGTGTATAAAGATAATGTATGTATATTATTTAGAAATGAATGAAATTTCTCCTTCAAATTCTGTCATTTCTATATAGCATCAGAGCTAGGTTGGAGAAGTCCAATGAATAGAGATTCATGGATTTGGGTCAAATGAATAGGTTGTAGGTATTGAGAGGGCCTGGGGAGAAGTTAGACCGAATCTAAATAAGCCCATATACTACTAGAACATCATATCTCAACCCAAAATTTTAAAAGTAACGAGTTATGAGTCGTATCCTTGTATATAACTCACTTCATCCTTAAATCTCTTTCTGATGTAGAATTACTCCATTTATCAATTTCCAACATCTCCTTCCCACAAGTGGATCTATCCATATCGAACTAGCTTTTCCTCAACTCATAGCTTATGTGAAGCCATTTGAATCACTCCATGAATCACCCATTCATTTAACCCAAATCCATGAATCTTTATTCATCGGACTTCACCAACCTAAGTCTAATACCAATACAAAAATGACATAATTTGAAGGAGAAATTTTATTCATTTCTATCTAATAGACATCATTAGCTTTATAAACACTAACGCTAGTACTACAATATAGGAAATAAATTTGAACAGATTTGTCAGATCCCATGATTTATGAGACACTCTATCCTAATTTTATGAACATAATTAGTACTAGATTTGTGCACAAAATTTGGACATAATTATACAAATTACATTTTCCCACACTATTTTTTATAAACCCTAGATGTGATTTTCAGGAGTTGCTAGGTGAAGCTAGTAATTCTTTTGTGTCACCTAACTTTTAAATTTTTGGCATAAGATAAGAGTTTCTATTTCAACTTTCAATTAGCTTGTAGTTGTCTTCTATTTGTCCTAAATCAATTTAACTTGTAAGAAAAAAATAGAAAAGGATTGCACTGGCATCTATTGGACAATAAGCAGTTAGTTGATAAACTAGAGAAAGATACAAATATCCACTCCATGCTCAGTTGGTCTGTTACAATGTACATAGCCTAAAAATGTGCATATTTTTCATTAAAGTAAATCATGAAGGAATAATACATTTCTGCTCAAGATAACATCCAATTAGGATTGGCAACCTAAAACCAACAAGCTAGACAGAAAATCCTAAAACCAAAGAACACGGAAAATGAAGAATGATTTCTTATATATTTGACTCATCAGTGTCTTCCACATATGTTAGCACTCCTGATATCTTTTTAAGCGATTACATCTAGTAATAGTATTTGTGCCCTGGCTCGGCCTGAAGAGTTGACTGGGTTTCAAGCCGGGCTCTAGATTCTTTAAAAACTTTAGGGTTTCGAGCCAAGATCGCACTCGGGCTGCCTGGCCCGAAGCCCAAATATATCAAGTGGAAAGGCCCAAAGCCCAAATATATCAAGTGGAAACAACTTTATCTTGAGTAAAATGTCATTTTCAAATTTTAAATTAAAAAAAAAAGAAAATAATCGGACTTGGTTTGGGCCTATCTTCAGGTCGGTCTCAGGCCCCCGACCCCCAGCCAAGCCTAATTACAGCTTCAAAATGTGAAGATCACATAACATGCAACTTCTAACACCTAAAGGTTAAGGTCCTAATTCATGAAAAATCCAATATCCTGCTCTTCGACACTAAATAATAACTATTATATATCTTAATTGCATTAATCCAAAACTGAAAAAATGCATTCAAATACTCTATGAAGCAAGACAAATCTCAATAGCAGAGGACTGCAATAATAGTTGCATGACTGATTTAATCCTAATGTTCTGGTAGGAGGTACAGAAATGGTTGGCGTCGCTTACCTCAATAGTTTTGCATGCTCTTCGGCAGCTTTTGACTCAAAGGCATGTTCCTTGGTTTCTGCAAAAAGATTTTGGGCTTTTTCAATGAGCTTTATACGTGGACCATGAAGTGGAGATCCTTTACTTGCCATAGGATTTTTCCCAATTTCCCATGATTCTTTCCATAAAAGAAAAGCAACCCCCTGTGAAAATTCCACAACATAGCCAGAAAAACAAAGAAAATAATAACAGAGAGGTGTCAGATATAGCCCCCAAGTTTAGTTAAATAAAACAGAATCACCGTCGTTATTTAAGGCTGTTCAATTAAGTCCTGAAAATGAAACCAGCTCATGGCAAGTATAAATAAATACCCAGCGATAGCATCTTTCTGGTTTGGGGGTTTGGTTTATAACTCGATCCTTATTTATTGTTATGATACAATAGTAAGGTGTTTGAATAGTAGTTCTCATTGAAATCAATTAAGTTGATATTGTATCTAAAGCACTTTTCTGTTAAGACATTGACCCACTATACTCTAAAAAATTCTTAAAACCACTTCCGTGAAAAACTGTCCATGTATAGAATTGAAAATTCTCATTTACAACACAATAACTAGTGAAGCCTTGTATGTGCTGCACAATAACTGAAGCTGAACCATGAATACATTGTACCATTATGTATTAACTTGGAAAGAATTCCACATCAAGTATAATGAAGGTCACACAGGAGAGAATAAATTTTACCATTCGACTATAGCGTTACTTTGATTTAGATGTAAGTTTGTACTCTCGTTAACATTACACAAGCATATCTAGCTACCCTAAATTGAAGAG
>JAOQMM010000007.1:2255843-2273008 GCA_027563515.1 Erythroxylum platyclados
ATGTATATTTACTTTAGATGACCTAAAGTCAGTAATCAATGATCGATGGTTGAGATAAAGCATGTTGGATGGTAAAAAATTAGGCACTTTTAGGGGATTTAAGTTGATTTTGAATGAACAAAAAGATTACAGCCTTATGTTTGGAGATTAAGCCAGAAGTAATAATTTGTGCAAGTATAATTGCAACCAATAAGAGCACGAAATATGGGGGTTGTCTAAGAATTATAAATCATCTATAGAGAAAAACACAAGTACTTGTGTTTTGTCTAAGAATTATAAATCATCTCTAGAGTAAAACATAAATACTTGTGTTTTAGGTCATTGGATTAGTGGAATTTCCTGCCTGTGTATTTTGCAAGAGACAATTACGTGACATATTTTACTTTAAAACATATTGTACCATGATCCTTACATTATTTTGTTCTCCTTTAAGTGAAATGGTTGTATTTTATCGTTCTTTTTTTGTTTAAGTTCTTGGCTTATGTTGCATTGGTATTGCATTTTGATTTGTCCTTTTCTATGCTTTCCTTGATCACTCATTGTTTCCCATCCTTACATCTATCCTTCACTATAGGTTTCATGTTTATACATTTTGTTACATTGTCATTTTACTCCTTCCTTTCAAAATTTGATTTTTTATTTATTAAATTAGTCCCTTTATTTTCTATTTTTGTAGTTCAGTCCTCCCTCATTTACAAATTAATCCTTATCCTTATTATTATCTTTTTAACCCGAAATTTCCTTAATTTATATTTAAACCTAAATTTCAATTTAATCCAAAATATCTAAAAATTAAAACAAAAGATGCCTAGACAATTAAACTTTTTTTTTGATAAATTCAAAACTAATTAGATGCAAATTTTAAATAAAAGATTAAGATATAAAAGTAAGGCAATTTAAATATAAATAACGAAAATTAATAAGAACATGAACTAACAATCAAAGATTAAATTTTTTAATTAATATTTTTGTTAATTCTGCAAACAAGAAAATGTAAATACAAGATAACATAAATAAAAGCTTATACTTAACTGGCATGGCAAGAAGATGGAGAATAAGTTGACTCCTCTACCACTCCTAGTTGCTATCATTTATCATAACCAATTGAATATGAATGATTACATTAATAAGTGCAATAGTAAGAAACAAATTTAATATGCATACAAGTATGTCATCTAATCCTTAAATAATGATAGGTTACGACCTTCCTATGAAGTTACTGAACATCTCAATAAGCAGTATGTTAGATCACCCTAAAAAGAACAATAATAAGGAAATTTTGAACAACTAAAGACAGGGAATATGTATAGGAATAACATAGTTATAAAATGTGCTAAATGTGGCCTTCAACTACATACTTCAAGAGGGTGTAAATAAAAAGGTACATCATTTAACTTTCATAATATATCTATTTAATTATAATGTTTTTTACCATGTTATTTAGTCAATAATAACTAATAGGGTTGAGATAGAGGCAACAGGCAACAAAGAAAATTGAAAAAGCTTACAAAGATAATAAGTAGGAGAAAATATCACTTAAAACTGATAAGTAGTAGAAAGTTGGAGTCTAAGTTAGATTTAATAAGAAATAAGAAGAGGGAGAGGCAAAGGTAAATTAAAAGTAAGAGATAAAGGACCACAAACTGAGTAGGTTGAACCTATATTAGATATCTCACCTAATTCTCATAAAAGAAATTGTCCAGACTATGAACAGGTGCTAAGGAACTTTCTTTGGAGTGGAACTAAAGATAAATTGAAAAACCCAAGGTGAGATAGGATGAGTTATGCTTACCTAAAGAATATGGTGGACTAGGTATTGCCAAAACCAAAATCATGATTAAAACTCTTCTTATAGAGAGGCTTTGGAAACTTTGTACAAACAAGGAAACTCAATGGGTGAGGTGGGTGCAACAGTACTTCTTCAAAGGAACTAGCATATGAGAGGCCACGATAACTCCCAATTCCACCTAGTATTTGAAGCAAATCCTTCTTTGCTAGGAAGCGGTTTAGGTCTTCATTAAACATAAGATAGGAGATGGATGTGAACATCACTGTGATTTGATCATTGGCTCAATAAAAGTACAATTCACAAGCTAAGGGAAATCCACTATCTGAGAACTATCTTCCCACTAAATACTAAGGTGTAGCCAGTAATCAATGACAATACTTATTTATGGCCAGCGTATACAACCAAGGGATCTAAGGAATTCATAGAGAGCTTACCTAACTACTATCCTAACACATCCAAATCAAACATAATTCAATGACTTCTATATAATAAGATGTTATTTACAACCTCCTTCAATAAGAAGGTACTACTTAGCACTTAAGTTAAACACAAATTGACCATTCTATAGTATGGGATTTGAACCTCATTCCTTCAAACATATTCATTCATTAGCTTGCAATTAAAAAACAAAATAGGTACCAAGGAATCTTCAAATTTTCACATAGCTAATAAGAGACGTGAGTTGTGCAAACTGGACAATAAGGACCTAGATCATCTCTTTTTTTCATTGCAAATTCTCTTCACATTTGTGGAATTTGGTGTTGGATCGCTTTAGCTTACATTGCAACTACTATAATTGGTCTGATACCATCCATTAGTATGCTAAGTTACATTTCAACTTTAGAGTAGACCAAAAGTTATTTAGGGTTATGTTTGGGGCACTAGTTTACAATGTTTAGGATGAAAGGAATAAGTGATTGTATGGGGGGGGAACAATGCAATATCGATATTATAGCCCAAATGATAGTGTAAAGATAAGAACTATAGCAATTGCTTAAAATATCATAAGCATAATGAGTAATGGAATGATTTTTAGTTGGAGATTGTAGCTGTTCATATAACTGTAGTAAATGAGATAGAGGTGTTAGTAGATTCTCTTTGCTCTATTTTGTATATTCATAGTTGTATTTTTAGATGTAAATTGTAAACCCATTGCTCTTTGGGTGCGCAATATTATATATACTTAACTTCCAAAAAAATAATTAAATTAGGGCAAATTCACATGTTATACCTCCCAATTAATAAGAAAAAGGTAGGGGAAGGGAAGAGGAAAAAGAAGAAGGGTTTCAAAGCCTATACATTATAGATTACATTATAATGAAACAACTTGTTCTATGGAATATCATGTACATAATATGTACTTTAATGTCATTTAATCATTTAGTCACATACTTTAAGCTTCAGAGGCTCTATATAATTTGACTTATGCTTGTGATTTACATATATAAAGGACACTTAATGAGATATTGACTCATGAAATCAAGTCCATATCTAATTAGACAAGAGTCAACTTCACAAGTAAATATTGAATTCAATTCTATCTTAGAAATTTGCAGTATGACATTGATCTTCACCATTTTAACTACCAATTTAAGGGCCTTTTACCTTTTTATTTTGGCATTTAATGATATTGCTTCTCTTTTTATATATATTTGGTCACATACGTTATTGTAATATGGAGATATGAGACATATATGTTTTGGACATAAAATATTGTAGAGTTAAATTCATTGGATGCCTATAGTTGTATATTATTAATATACCTCCTAACTTTTAAAAATTATCAATAATCCCCTATAGTTTTGATTTTGTATCACTTATCTACCCTATTGTCAACTTTTGTTAAAATCCCTAACTACAAACTCTAAAATGTTTTTTTTTGTTACGTAGACAAAACAATTTAATTTTTGCTATATGGTACTACACAATTTCATTTTGGAGTTAGCAGTTAGGATTTTTAACAGAAGTTGACGTAGGGGGGGACATATGTTAAGGAATAGGCATGTTGTATATACGCATCAAATTAGTAAACCATGAACATTAAATTGATAAGGAAAAACATATCAATCAACATTTACGGTTTTATAGAAATTTAAATAAACACCCAATGTCTTAATGTTTGTAAGTTAATACTCAATCTTGACAGCTATTCATAAGAAAATCTTTATTCATAAGAATCTTAAAATGGACCTCTTAAGTTTTTTCTAAGCAAAATGTATGTTTTAGTCCTTAAAATTTGTACCAAAAGTTAAGTTAACTCCTAATGTTTGACAATGTTTAGAAAATATCTTTAAGTTTGTCAAACTATACTATTTAAATCTCAAAATGAAGAAACTCTAAATTTATGTCATAATTCAATCAATATATGATTATATGACATGTTTTCTTAAGTTTGGGGATCATGTATGTTGCATTGTCAAATTACACGACACCTACTAAAAAGTAAATCCTATAATTTGGGAATCTAGGGATTCAAACCCTCTATTCCCAAAATCCTAAATATCTATCTATTATAAACAACAATGTTGATAAAAAGGATGGCTATATATAGGCCAACTAGGTCTGAAGATTATGAAGGCAATCCAAGACAAGATGGTAATAAAGGCTAATGTATTTTAAACTACCATACTTTAAAAATATTTGCCATACTATATTGAAGGAATGATCTAACAATGATACACTGATAATCTTTAGAACATATATATTCTTTATTGAATAACAAGAAGTGGAGATCTAGATACTTGAGTATGACAATCACAATAACATAAAATACACTAAAACATGAAAAGAACAAACATCAAGTAGCAATATAATTAATGTAATTCAACAAAAGGCACCATCATTATATAATTTTGATATAATTACAACTTGTACAATAATAAACAAGATAGTGTAAGATTAGTAAGAGGCTAAAAAATAGAACTTAAGAACTTGAGGGTATTAAGACGAAAAAACTATCTAGTGCTTGGATTACCTACCATGTAAAAACAAAGCTCCACTTCTTCTTAATAACTCCCTTTTGTTTCAGCCTAAAGATATGACCTATAATAACATGAAGATTTTGACCCATGATATAAATTTTACAATAATGATGTTTACTATAAAAGGTTTAAAAGCATTAAGGCATTTGCAGATTTTGGGTTTGAATCCCTAAATCCCTAAATTTTGGGGTTTAATTTTTAGTACGTACAAAGTAAGTTACTAATGTGGTACTTTGGCCCCCAAACTTAAAGAAGCATACCAAATCATCGTATCTTGATAGAACCTTGATATAAATTTAAGGTTTTGTTAATAGGAAGAGGTTTAAATAGTATAGTTTGACAAATGTTAGGGTTCTTTTTAAACATTGTCAAATATTATGGTCTAACTTAAATGTTGATGTAAACTTTTAAAGCTAAAATTTTGTCTTTTTTATTGTATGGATTGGCCTTTATCTTTATTATATATTAACTAAAAAATTATGCCTATTAGGGTAGTTACATGAATATCTATTAATGGTAATGTTAAATTATAAATATCGAAATCTCAAGGGCTTATCTGAATTTTTGTTAAGACCTTAAGGGTGGATTCATACCTTTAACCAATTGATAAACAAAAAATGATAATATTCATAAACAATAATAGACATTATTCATATACAACATAATATAGCATTGATTACATGCCTTTCTAATAAGTTTGCAAACTAAGGCCATAATTTGGAAGCTCACTTCTATAATATAAACTTTTCACAAAGTTTCTCTATAGCCAATACAACAAACAATAAAATTGTACATATCATCTTGTAGTAAATTGCTAATTTTTTTAAATAAAATTTTCCTTCGCTAATAGTAAGTTTCAACATCTCCTTCAAATATTATAGCTTTCCTTTCACTTTGGTGATGTGCTATTCCACATTACATTGTTCTTGACATATTCTAGTTGATTTGACTCCAACAAACCAATTTCATAACTTAATGTCTTTTATCTCTTCTTGAGCTTCTTATTCTCAACTTAAGAATAAATTATATATTCATTTCAATAATAATACAAACCTCTTTCAACAAATGTGGATCTATAATTTACCTTACACCACGAATAAACATAAATACTTTTTTTTAGTATTTTCAATTGTCTACGAGGTCATCAATAAACTCATAGTTCCACATCAACAAAATACGTGTCCATCACTCATTTGCCATTTGTTTTGACCTGTTCCTATTAACATTAATGAATCCTTAATTGCCATCCTATTTTAAATAACTTAAGTTGATGAACAAATTAGATTAACAACATATCGTTAATTGCTAATGATAAGAAAATGCTATAATCAAGATTACAATACCAATAATAAGACCCTTATTAGTACTATAATGACAATAATGAGTAAAGTATCCTAATTAACACCAAATCTCAAATTGTAATACACACTACTAATATATGGCAATACAAGATATCCTTTATTCATCAAATAGGAGTAAAAAACTCTATTTAACATTTTACCATTGAAAAGTATCATAACCCTCAATTTTGTAAAGCCTATTTCATATAGCATAACATGAAAAATCACCTAATCGTAATAAACAATAACGTATTCTTCTTACCTATTTTGAACTCCTAGAAGTTGATTTAATGGTGTTATTTGATTTCACACAAAAAATTGATATTCCATCAATATAAACATAGAGAATATGTTTTCCTCAAATATGAAGATAATGTGAGTTTTCCCAAATAAAATATTTGTATGATACATATAAAGTTCAAAATTACATTTATAGTCATATAATTATTTTAATAAATAAATTTGTATAAAAGGCTAGGATGTATGAGATAAAGGGCCCTAAAAGTAAAAAAAGTAAAAATTTAGGAGCTTGTTTAATGAAAATAGAAGCTTAAAAAAAGATCCAATGTGTTAAACCTCAAAGTTTAGGAGAATTAAAGAACTTTGTTTCTTGTTTTTCTAAATTTATAAGTAGAATTAATTATTATCCATCTACTTTTATTAGATGGATAATAATATTTATGTATTTATATTCAAAAGCATCCTCATATTCTCCTTTTTAATTTTCAATCCACTTTTAATATTCAATTTTCATTATAGTATATATTATATATGACAATTCACTAAGGGCCTGTTTGTTTCCATTTTTTTTCCTTTTTTTGTTGTGGTTTTCATAAAAAACGAAACAAGTCCTTAAAGCGTGTTTGGTTGAATATTTATCTTTTATCAATACCATGCATTATAACCATACTTTTATTTTTAGTTTGTATTACAAATCTCAACCAAATAGGTTTTGTTTTCAGTTTTTATATTACAAATCTCAACCAAATAAGTTTTTTTTTTAATTAAAAAAATAGAAACCAAAAACAAAAACAAAAAATTAAAAACCATAACAGAAAAACAGAAGTGGAACCAAACAACCCCTAAAAAAATTGCCTGTAATTGTTGGCATTTCCTGTTTTATAATGAAAATGATAAAACGGCTGTTTTCCTTGCGTTACGGTTTCGTTTCTTTAACACTTGGGCCCGTCCTTTTTAGCGACAGACAAACAGCGTCCTCTCTTGATGGGCCTTTTCTTTTTACCCTACCATACCCACAACACGACCAATAGCAATATTAATAATAATATACCAAAAACAAAAGGGTTCAAAGCGAAGAAGTTATTGCCTCGTATTCCAAATCGCTTCAAGGAATCCCTTAGGTTTTCGTAAAATTGAAGGACATCGGCTCGGCTGGGTGGAGCAAATTCAGTTCAGATCCCTTCATTTGATACTTTTGCATTTGGGCTTCTACGCTATTCTGTTATATGTTCTTTCTCTGATTTCTGTTTTTTGTTGTTGTTGTTGTTTTAGGAATTGAATTGGAGATACGATTTGTTGGGTAAATTAAAAGTCTCCGATGGAGATACAGACTAGTGGGAAAGCGATAGATTCGCTATTGGAGAAGGTGCTGTGTATGAATATCCTGTCTTCGGACTACTTTAAGGAGCTTTACCGGTTGAAGACGTACCATGAAGTGATTGACGAAATCTACAACCAGGTCGACCACGTTGAGCCTTGGATGACTGGAAATTGTCGCGGTCCTTCTACTGCTTTCTGTCTTCTCTACAAGTTCTTCACCATGAAGCTCACCGTCAAGCAAATGCACGGCCTTTTAAAGCATACCGACTCTCCTTATATTCGAGCAGTAATTTTTCCCCTTTTCTTTTTTTCTTTTTGTCAAAGTAGACTCCTTGCGTATCTTTCTAATTTCCCTCATTCTTCTAGCAGATTGGATTCCTATATTTAAGATATGCTGCTGATGCGAAGACTTTATGGAATTGGTACGAACCATACATTAAAGATGACGAGGTATGTTCTGATGAGTTTTTCAGAATGCTGAGCTTATAAAAACTTAAGAGTCAACAGCCTCCTATCGAATCACCTTTGTCTGCCAACTACATGCTTTATTAATGCGGGATTCTCCAGTTATGAAATGTCTAGGTTATTAGTGTTTGTTTATCAGTATAAAGACAAGCTTGCTTGATCCTATGGATTCAATTTAATCATTGTCTTTTGAAACTGCTGAAATTGATTTAATTCTACGCTGTCCGGTGAAATGAATTGTGCGCAATGTTCTAGTTGTTGGAATTTTGCTATTCATTTCTATATATCTTTTCGACCTATTTTGAAGTTTGTACCTCAATTATATTTTCTCATAAATTACATATGATTTTTGCACACGGAGGGGTAGATTTTGTTGAAGAAATGCTGTCCTTTCTATGATTCCAAGAGAGAACAATTTCAGTTTTGCACAGACCATATCTGACTTATTGTCTGAGTGTTCATTAGCTAGTCAATATACAATAGGGCTTGGGGGAGTTCTTTCACACAAATTTCCTTAATTATCCTCTGTATTCCATTACGTTCATGAGGGAAAAGTTGCATGTGAATAAAGTTGTAGAATATTAAAATATGTTTTCCTCATCTGCTGATGAGCTGCATTCTTTACCTCAGCTGGGAATTCAGTGATGTACTGAACAAGAAGCTGGTGGACTTGCTTGTGATATTATAACTTGCCATTTAAATGCTTGAAGTATTATTAGATTTTTGATGCAATTCAATGGGAAGCCGAAGCCTTGATCATTTGTTGCTGAACAACTTTTTGATAGTTCCTTTTATGTCTACCTAGCTTTAAAAGATTAGTTGTTATTTTTCGGCATTTTCTTTGCAGATTTCTAAATTTGGAATACTGATTTCATGACTTCCTGGATGATGTGTTTCTGCATAGTTTTTTCAAAATGCAGGCCTGTGTCAACCCAATTGGAGTGGTGTCGTGATCCTTAGTGAACCTGGCATTGATAGCTGCCTAATTATTGCTTTCTCCCTCATTGATCGTTGTATTTACTCGTAACCACTGGTCATTCTATAATAATTCTCTGTTTTAGTAATTGTTGTTTGGTCTTTGGATAGTTAGTCCCTGTGCAAATTAAACTTATCAGAATTATGTATGATCTCATACATGTGTGCTTATCATTATTATTTAGACATGTCGTCTAGTTTTCTTTTCTTTCTTTTGATTTACCTTACCTATTTATATCAATGCTGTTGCAGGAGTTCTCTCCAGGATCAAGTGGACGAATGACTACAATGGGTGTGTATGTACGTGATTTGCTTCTGGGGCAGGTCAGGTGCAGTAAATTTCTAATTCTTTTGACTTCTTGTTGTTTATCTTTGAAGAAAAAGAATCATAATGTTGCATTTTGTTTTCCAGTACTATTTTGATACCTTATTCCCTCGCATTCCTGTACCTGTAATGCGGCAAATTGTTTCTAATTTGGAGAAGATGAAGCTCCCCACCAAAATATCTGGTGCCACTGGAGAATCTGTTCGTCATGGATCTGATGATACTGCACGTAGACCCCCATCTGTTAAGGCCGCACTTTCAGTCTCTTTTGGTCAGCGTGCTCCACATCGAGCATCAACAAGAGACTCGTCACCTGTTCGTCGAACACTACCTCAACCTTCTTATGATAGGGCTAGTGATGAGCCACGAAGATCTCCCAACAGTCGCCGAAGCCAGAGTCGTGAATATTCTGATAAAGATTATTCAGATAGGGATAGGGACCTGGACCGGGAAAGAGATAGAGATCGTGATAGAGAAAAAGATTGGGAAAGAAGACGGGACCGGGATCGCAATCAAGATCGTGAACGCAACCGGGATTTGGACCGATTGCGAGAGAGGGAGAGGGATAGGGAGAGGGACAGGGACAGGGACAGGGATAGGGAATGGGAGAGGGAAAGACACCGTAAGCATGATAGTGATAGGAGGTCCAGGCATTCTGAACGAGAAAGCAGAAGAGATTATGAAAGAAGTAGCCGTGATGAGAATAGGCATTACGAAGAAAGGTCTCATAGAAGCCGTAGCCGGAGTAGGAGCAGAAGTCATAGCTTGCAAGCTGGTGGTACATCATTTGATCCCCGTTCTAGTCCTAGGAATGGTATCAAAGAGAAGGCATCTGCTTCCAGCAATTTGGCAAAACTGAGGGATCTTTACGGTGACCTAAATGATCAGAAAGGAGATACGAGCTTGGATAGGGTTACACGGCGGGATAATAGCGGTGAAGAGGTTATTAGACTTGGTGGTTCTACATGGAAATAGTTCAAAGAGGTTGCTGTAGAAGTCGCCCCTCAGATCAGGAGCATGACTTGATCTCCGGGCATGCATACTTCTTTGTCGATGCATCACATGACCCCACTTCTAGGAACCTCTTGTCTCAATTTGTAGACGCTGCAGCTTAGTGTTCATTGACGATGTCTTTGTATCAGTCCATGGTAGAAAATGTTCCCATGTTGATCTTTAAGACCCTTTTCATACCAAATGGGTACTGAATTGTTTTTGATGAATTGTAGAGCATGTTAAGTTATTAACTGGTAAGATGCAAGTGATTAGTTCGAACTATCAATATTAATTTGGTTTGCCTGCTATGATCTTAATGCCATGTTCAACTAGAGAAAGGCAACAAACGGAAGCCCTTTTAGAAAGGTATACTCGATACTAAAGTAGATGGAGGAACATCCAGATTCGACGACGTTGACAGACCGATTTCATATCAAATTGACAAAATTACGGCTACCGGTGCATCTGCATTTGTAGGGCTATCGGAATTCGTAATTTATTGGACGAGGTTGAAGGTACATGGTGCAAAACATGGAAGTAGTACCTTCGATAACACGTTGAGTTACGTTGGAACTGTTATATTTTGTCTTTTCCCAAGGTCAAAGCCATGCGAACAGAAAAAATAAGTGTCAGAACAAACTTTAATTATAATTCGACAAATCAAAAGAAGTTTTTGAGGGGTAGAAGTAAACTAGATGACAATATTTTGCTTCTTGCAAGTGACCTTATATGTTAAACAATGTATTAGACTAGCAAGTGTTTGGATGATTCTTGCTCTTTTTAAATGTTTTTTAGTCATTGTAATTTGCGGGTCAATTATTATACTGGTGTATGATTTCTTCTCTCAGACACTCCATTATGTTATGGAGTTTTAGGCAAAGCCTATTATGAAAGAATCTCATTCTTTTTTAAGTAATTAAGAAACTCATAGTCTAATTACTTATTACCTTGATCAGATCTAATTGTCTTAATACTTTTAACAGTTTGTTTCTTAATCTCAAATTTAAATCCTTTGAACTTTTTATATATGATTTAGACTTTTGTTTTATTAAATAAATATAGCCATACTGAGAATGATCATCTATGAATGTAATGAAATGTGTGTACCCATCTTTAGTGCAAATAAACATAGGGCTACATACATCTGAATGTATAAGCTCTGGTAACTAACTGGTACACACTCCCTTTCCATTAAAGGTTAGTTTGGTCATCTTTTGTAATAAACAAGATTCATAAGTTTTATATGATTTATAATTAAAAGGATCAAAATATCCTTCTTTGTGTAATTTTGTGATTCTAGTTTTGTTGATACTATCTAACTTATAATACCATAAATAAGATGGATTTTAGTCACTTAACTTTGTTTTCTTGCTATTTATGTTAAATGATGACCTTTTAAGATCTAATTCATACAAAATATTTATAAGTAACCCAGATCCATAATAATTATCATCTTTATAGAAAGAATAAATGTTATCCACAATAATTATCATTTTCTCTACCTATCTGGAACTATTTAGGGAATATGGTCTTATTCAACATTACATTGCTTAAGGGTAGGAATCCTTGTTTACATATACCTATCAAGTGAGTCCCACGAATGTACAACTTCTACCTTATAATTTTTATGCATGCATCATTTGTGATGACAAATACCTCTTTCTAAAGATTCAAGTATAGAGATTCATCTCATTAATGACCTTATTAATGACATTTTAGGCATTCTCATACTCGAGAATTCTGCTATTTATAGTTTTTGTACCAAATATCAACTTTACCTCAATTTTTGTCTTGAAGATTCAAATTTATCTTTGAATTAGATAGCAGGGAAAAGTTACTTGGAAATTCAAAGATGTTCGTGGCCTTAACCCATTCCTCGTTTCGACCATCTTTTCATTCAATACAATTTTGTCTCCTCCATTAAACACTTTACTTTTCTGTATCATGATGATCTTTGGTTTCTTCTTACCCTTATGATGGGTAGTAATATTCATTTTGGTCACTTTATTATAAAAAATGTGTTCAACTTCAATAGTATGAAGGAAAAGAATTGATACATCTCATATGCCATCATCCTCATCCTTATCTTTCAACACTTCAATAATGTTGAGGTTGATTTTGACTTTTCTTCAATTCTACTATTCTTCATTCTATAGGTTACTAGTTAGTTGATGGACACATGCCTAGACCTCATCAGCGATAACATCAATACTAACAACTTGACAATAATACTCTTTCCTATGACACTAGTACTCATGAGCCTCTTTCGAGTCATATTCGAGTTTATTACAAATAATGAGGCTCTCTTCTCTAGACCATGTTATGATTATTCTATGGACTCTCACTTTGATATGTTTAAGGCTCAGATCACTTCACTTCGAGGCAAAGTTCAATTTGTTTGAGATTGCATTGAGGACTTATTGTCCAATAGAACATTATAGACCTATTCACACTAATTAGTTCTCGATTCCTCCCACGTTTGGTTAATTTTTTATGCTTCCAAAAAGGGAGAAAGAGGGCGTTAGTGATAAATGGGGTTGGCAGTGCTTATTGTATTTAGAGGGAGTTATATTCCTATGGATTGTGGATATACGTTGACATTATACTTATTATTAGTAGTTAATTTCAATATGTTCTTATTTTTCTTGGCAATATTTGTGTATAAATGACAAATTGTTTATCTTTTACCCTTTGAGATCTTTTTGTTATGTATGAATTAAGGGTGAGTCAAATATTCATGTTGCTTGATATTAAAAGATTGTATACCCTCAAATGACTAATCTCATTATTGGCTTTCTAATATCATAACATGGTTTACCATCACCAAACAGAGGGATATTGTTAAACCAAAGGAGGTTACAATCCATGTTTTGATGATAACAAAGCATAATTACTATTAATGATTTATTCTTTGATATCTAAAAGAAAGAAAAATGAAATGAAGACCAAATACATTTAAGTGAAGAAGACTAAGACTAAGACTTAGGAAGACGTAGACACAATAAGTCTACAAATTTACTTGTAATCTTTTTCATAACTCCTACTTTGTTATTTTAATGCTTTAGGGGCTCTTTGCGCATAATCATATGACATTGTGAATCTAATGCATAATTCTTTTCTTTTATCAGGAGGAATCAATATTTTGATTTCAAAGAAAACCCGTTTCATGTTTAAAATACTCTTTAGAGAACTTTGGAAATGTTTTAAGATCAAGTTTTAATAAAAGAAGTGTAGTTTGATCTTTGAAAGAATTTAAAAAATCTTTGAAAATGTGTTTTCAAACACAATGGTAAACCAATATGTAAATGTGGTTGACATATTGGTCAACCAATGTCGAAGTATAGTCGATAAATATATCAAGAGTTTTAAAAAATTATGTAATAAGAGAGTTTATATGACATTGTTTGATACATTAGTTGATCAATATGACATATTAGTTGACTAATGTGCTAGATTGATCAACCAATGTCATTGTTACTAGTCTTTACAATGACTAGTTTTTGTGGTTAACAATATTTTAGATCTAGTATAGGTATAAATACTTAAGAATATGGTATGACATTTTGGGGCATTCATTCATTGGTTATGAAGTGATTAAGAGCTCCTAAGCATTAAAATGAGCAATCAAGGTTTATTTAATTTGTAAAACTTAACTAGGGCTAGTTTTCTTATATCTGGGTATTCTAAGGAGCATTGAGGTTCCTCTTCACCTTTTAAAGAAGATTTTACAAGAGTTCCTCTTTTTGGATCAAAGATTATTATAAGAAAGTCCTCTCCACCTAATTGAAAGGGGAGATCGGTGAAATCTCAAGAGAGACTTAGGCGGTGGAAATAGACAAGATTCATTTGACAAACCACTATAAAATTGGTTTGTAATTTATCTTCTCTATACTCTTTATTTTATTCTTGGTTGATTGATTGAGTTTAATTAAATTATCATTGCACTTTATCATTCAATTTGAAATCTATTAAGGGTCTTTATTAAGTTGCAAAAAGATTTTTTTAAATTCATTAACATCCAATTCACCTCTTCTTGGCTACCATCAAGGAACACTAATATTAGTTCATGAAAGTACTAATCTATAATTACCATTGATAAAAGAAGTGTGGTTAGTGAGTTCATTTAATTAAATATTACAAAACTTAATAAACCCTTTAAATCTTTATTACCACTATTAATTGCATAAATCTAGTGTTAAATTCCATTTTTAATTTTGCACGTCTATTATGCTTTATCATAATTTTAAAGTTAGATCAAAGCATTTATACCTTTATTGTTGATTAGATAATAGTAAGAAACCATATTTTATATTTTTTAAATCCTCGTGGGAACAAAATATTCAAGGGATACATTATGGATATTAATCCAAATTAGGACACTTTCATGTTTAATGTTCTCTAAAAATAATTCAAGTTCTTAGAATTGCAAGAATAAAGAAATGTTTTAGACATGCCAATGGTCAACACCCAAAACCTCCTTAGCACCATTTTTTGTGGCAAACATAAATAGAATGAGGTTGTCCTTTGATAGCAACACTTCCTTTTAAGTCACTTGAAGACAAGAGTTCCCATTAGCTGAGGATGTATACCATATAGTTGTTCAGTAGCCATACATAGTCCCTATTCTTTACAGAACTACGTCTCTTTTCTCCTCAAGGGAGCGAGCTAACATGTGGCTATAGCTTCATAACAGTAAGTAGTAACCAAAGTCTCTTATAACAAAACATTCCTTATTTTTTAATATACGCCAGCTTCCTTTACTATTAATATGCAAAAGCTCTTATTTTGGTCAATTTCAATGGAATAGCATGTTGCGCTTTAATGCATACTGAAGTTTGTGGAATGAAATCCTACAGACTTTCAGCTAACAATCTGCAATCTGATGATGAATTGTTGAGCTCTGAAATTACTTGCCTTAGATAATCTTCGTAGTACCAGAAATCTTTCTGCAGAAAGCATTAAAAAATTGTTTGACCTTCTCCAAGTAGTGAAGCAGCTCCAGTGCACCTATACGCGAGAAGGCATTGAGTAACTTGAGGGTATCTGATTTCTATACCATTTTGGGTAAATATTCGTTGAATGATAAGCTAAATGCATACCAAGAACAATCCGTAATTGGAGATAACTCCCACTGGTCATGAATTTATGGAACACAACCCTGATCATGGAATCTGAAAGAAAATAATATGTAGCCTGATCAAACACTGGCTAAATTTTCAATCAATGATTAATAGTTATCAAATATGAAATTAGTTCTAGAGACTCCTTTTGTGATCCAAAATAGTAGTCAAGTGTAAGGAAAGGATTTGACTTGAATGTTTATGCAATCGCATTATAGCATATTAGCAAAGGACAATAGAAACACACAGAATCCCTAGCTAATCCATAGCAGGAGTTATTTTGAAATTCCAATATAATCAGAGCTCTCTAGATTATACATGACTTCCCCCTACAATGTGCTTTTCTCTGTCACACATTCCTTCCCTCTGTCGTATTAAACAAGATGGAATTTTGTACTTCCATAGATAGAAGCTTAAACATGCTAATGATCTATCATCAGAAGTTCCTCCCGTGAATTGTATTTTCACCTCCAATTTCTCGACCCTCAATTCAACAACACCAAGACTTGTATATAACAATAAATAAGTAAATATAATAGATTATCTCTGCTAAGATCATTTTCTCTTGCTAAATTTTTGGAAAATTGCAGCTTTAAGAGAATGACAGAACAGTGAAATCATAAAATACAAAGTAGTTTCTTTTCTTTTTTCCCTGTAATTCGTTTCTATTTCCAGGAAAGTAAGTGGCATTTTGTTTATACTAAATCGTTCCATTTAATATAAGATAACAAACCAATCATTTAATTGATAGAATGTGACGTTTGACACTTACCTGAATCAGCTTTCAACTTTGGAGACAGGCCATATGCTGCATGCTTTACATAAACTAACAGTCTTACCCGCTGTGGGGCTCCCAACTTGGTAAGGACAGACCTTAGCAGCCCACTGCAATTGGATGAGCAAATTTCATAGGGGTTAACTGAGAAAGTTTTCCAATCAACATTTAACAATTTACAGAATCAAAGATTTCTTCCTCACTCTATTCGCAATATTGTAAGGAAGTCAGGTGGTAGAGATTCCATGAATGAAGATATATCCTCCAATTTCAAGGACTTCAACTCCTGCTTGAGGCTTCTTTTCTCATTAGCAGACATCCCTCTGCCAAGAATTGACTTGCTGTACATGATATGATATCATTGGTATTAGATAAGTCCTTTTTCGACATGAATTCCTAGTTTCCACTACGTTTGATAGGAATGTATTCGGATTTACCATCATTTTGTCAATCTACAATCTACAATCGAGAACTTTTCAAGTTATGCCGTACTTTATAAGATGTGGTTCTCAGATGAACACCAGAATCTTAACTAAAACAGCTCAAGGATAAAGGATGCACAAGTGAGTTTTGTCAAGAGAAACACCATTCTATAGAGCATTTTGAAAGCTTACAAGCTAGACTTAAAGTGGTTCACATATAAGGAATAACTTCATCTTTAATTAAAAATTTCAAAACATTCGGTGTCAAACTCTAAATTCCAAAATGTCTTTACGTTTTTCTCTGTGTTTCTTTTTCTGCTGTGATTTCTCCGGTTTTCTCAGTGACTCTCTTCGGCAATCGTTGGCAAGACTACCCCACACTCCATTTGGCTTATCTATCATACTAACAGCCTCACGCCC
>JAOQMM010000007.1:2298665-2323486 GCA_027563515.1 Erythroxylum platyclados
TAGGTACACATAGGAAATTGCAGTTGCAGGAACTTGATGAAATAAGACATCATATACCTTTATAATTATTTGCATATTGTTTTATATTATCCACTTCCCCGTTCACAAAATCAAACAAATTTTTATAACAAGTACTTGATAATTAATTGATAAAAAACAAGTGTGACATTATATATTAAACTCACCAAGTTCCAATGAAATAGTGCTTGCAAATTCTGATACCAACCAATCAAACCTATATTCGGGAAAGAGCTGCTAAAGAAAAAATAACAAAGAAAGGGGG
This sequence comes from Erythroxylum platyclados, assembly GCA_027563515.1. Taxonomy (NCBI): domain Eukaryota; kingdom Viridiplantae; phylum Streptophyta; class Magnoliopsida; order Malpighiales; family Erythroxylaceae; genus Erythroxylum; species Erythroxylum platyclados. The sequence continues at coordinate 2,298,949 of JAOQMM010000007.1, forward strand.
AAGGAATTCACAAGGTGGAGATTGGTTAGCATTAACAAACAATTTGCAAATAGAAATAGGATTCACATAAATTAAATCATCACGTAAATAGGAAGAACAACCAGCAGGTAGATAATGACAATAAAAACCAATAGCATTCATTTTTTAGAACCAGATATGACATCACACTTTAGTTGTTACAGATGTGAGATGCACAATCATAATCATAAAACCAAGAACTACAATAGCCACCCATTTTAATAAGAAATAGGAGAACACAATCACATAAGGAGTCAATAAAAGTGTAGAGCTGGTTACCTTGAATTTAATTTTTCCACATATAATCTAGATGTGCATCAATGTTATTCATGAGAAATAGTATATTCAGATTGAAACCATATTGTATGGTTGAACCCCTAATCCAAAAGGATTTCAATCTGCTTTGTGGGAAAACATAATATGTATGATCATGTCAAATTTTGTGGGGATTATGTCCACAAAATCTGGTACTAATTATATCCATAAAATTATGGTAGAATATCCATAAATCATGGGGTCTAACAAATCTATACAAATTTATTTTTTATTTTGTACTAGGGTTAGTGTGTATAAAGCTAATGTACGTCTATTAGTCAGATGTCAATAAAAAATTCGTCCTTCAAATTATGTCATGGTATCAGAGCTGTAGGTTTTCTTAGAAGTGAAACCTTCGGTTATTTAGCCATTCCTTTCCTTGTACTCTTTTTTTTTTCATATCAAATAGAGTATTTTTTCCAGCCATTGCTGGTTATTTCTACTTCCTGTGAAAGGCCTTAATTGCCTAAACAAAAGGTTTTTAGTCCTTTGAGATGTTAAAACTTGCATAGACAACAACCACATCCCAATTAGAGGAGGTTATTCAGTCTCAACAACCTTGCGAACTCCAAAGTATACATGTTGCATACAAATTAGATGGGAAAAATTACCTAAAGTGGTCCCAACTTGTTCATACAGTGTTCAAAGAAAAAGATAAGATTAGTCACATTAGAGGTACTAGACCCAAGCCAGAAGATCCTCAATTTGAAGCATGGGATCAAGAAGATTCCATGATTATAGCATGGTTATGGAACTCTATGACACCTAAAATTAGCGACAAAGCACGTTTTTGAACATTACTGAGGATATTTAGGATGTTATTCAACAAACCTACTCCAAAGCTAGGGATGCAGCCCAAGTATATAAAGTTAAAGTGAAGACAATGGCCGCAAAATAAGGAAACAGAGCAGTCATTGAATATGCCAACCACTTCAAATCCTTGTGGCAAGAACTTGATCACTACAGAGTGGTAAAAACAAAATGTCCCAAAGATGCAGCTATTGTAAAAGACTTTGTTGAGCAAATATAGGGTCAGTGATTTTCTTATAGGACTCAATTCCAAATTTGATCAAGTAAGAATTCAAATTCTTGGCAAACTAGAAGTAACATGTTTTAATGAGGTTATGGCACTAATCCAAAGTGAGGAAAGTAGAAGAACACTTATGCTTGAACCACAGGTTATGGACAGCTCAACTATGGTGGCTAGTGACAACAACAAACCAGCCGTAAACATAGTAAGAGTATCCCTTTTTTGAGACTGGAAAGACTAGTCAATCAAAGGCTCAAAACCATGACAATTTGGGGTGCACTTATTGCAAGAAGGCATGCCATAAGCGTGAAAAATGTTGGAAGCTTCATGGCAAGCCTCCAAGTAAAGAATGGGGACAAAAAGGAGAGCAATCAAGGAGCAACACCCAAGTTCATGTTGCTGCAGTACAAAACAGTGAATTAGCACCACAAAAGCTAAGCAATCTCAACCAAGACGAGATTGAGAGGTTGAGATCACTTATTAACAACCCTAAACACCCATCAAGTACCTGTACTTAGGCATATTCAAGTGACTTTTCATTCTCTATTGGATTAAATATCTCAGGTGTAACCTTTGTCAACTCTTGGGTTATGAACTCCGGAGCTATAGACCATATGACTCATTCACCAAATGTGTTTTTCACCTATTCCCCACGTCTTAGTAGGAGAAAAGTAGTTACTGCTGACGGCTCTTTAATAACTATAGCAAGTGTGGGAGACGTTAAAATAAGTCCTTCACAAATCCTAAGAAATGTCCTTCATGTCCTTAAATTATCCACAAATCTTCAATTGATCCATTGTGGTGTCTTGATTAAAGCTACTAGGACTATGATTGCAATTACGATGTTTTATGCGGCCAATCACAAGTTCCAGAGACTACATGCTTGGAGTGAATTGGAGAAAAACTAGTAATATCATGAGTTGGCCATGGACAATTATAGGAGACAATAATTGTATTCTTTAGTCTAAAGAAGCAAGGGGTGGGAGAAGTTGGAACCAAGTAGACTGTCAAGAGCTTTAGGAGGTGGTGGAGAGAACAGGTTTGGTTGACCTGAAATGGTATGGTAATTCTTATACCTGGGACAATAAGCAATCAGGGGGTTGGTTTTTGCTAAGAAAATTGGACAGATGTATGGTTAATGACAAGTGGATAGAGACCTACCCAACAAGCAGTGCTTTGTCTGATGATCCAGCCGTATCAAATCACAGTCCAATAGTTGTCGAATTGCTAATAGGCGATAGGAAGAGGAGGGCCCCATTTAGGATATTTAATCACTTGATGGACAATCATGAATTTAGAAACATACTCATAGAGGAAATGTAAGGGGAAATTCTAGGTTCAAACGGGTACCATATTTTCATGAGTTCAATTTCAGCTCGGCGGAACAAGAATTCTATCCAAATGCTGGAAGATGAAATAGGGCAGATCCATGAGGACATAAAAGGTAAAAAGAGGGTTTCCTTAGAGTACTTTACTCGGCAGTATGGGATTGCAATGCCAACAAGAGCTATACTAGCAGAGGTTCTAGCAAGGCTTAAAAAGCTCGATGAAGAAGACAAGGTGACGTTGGTTAGAGAAATAATAAGGGAAGAAATCAAGAATGTTATTTTTTCAATGAACCCTGACAAAGCCCCTGGATTGGACGGATACAATGGGAAATTCTTTCAAAAACATTGGGATATTGTAGGATAAGTGGTAGCAGCAGTGGACAAGTTCTTTAAAAGAGGAACAATCCACAAGGAATGGGATAAAACATTTATCTGCCTTATCTCCAAATAAAGTACTTTACAGTGAACACCCATTTACATCCGAACAGTGTTTTCCCTCTCGAAAGATCAACTTTCTCCCACATTCTATTTTTCTCCAAAGCTCTCATCTCCTCCAGGACTGCATCCCTCCACTCAGGAATATTTAAAGCCTCCTGTATATTCTTAGGAATGGAAACATTGGATAACTTAGAAGTAAATGCTTGAAATGATGGAGATAGACTTTCATATGATAAAAAGTTACACAAAGGATATTTGGTACAAGTTCTAGAACCTTTCCTAAGAGCAATGGGTAAATCTAAGGTTTCATTTGACTTTGGAATAGATATTGGTTCAAGTGACACTGACTCAATAAAAATAGACTCAAACTGAGATTTACTTGACTAGTCTCCAATTTGGAGTAATACTGGTTTATGTGGTCTCATAAGTACCCCTTAGATCTCAAGATGTAGATGATTACTAGGAACCACAACTCTTTGTAATCTAAACCTTTTAGATTATCTTTGACCTTTTGTACTCCAGATGGTAAATATATTTAATCAATGAAATCTTTAATTTTTGAGAAAAAGATAATTAGTTGATTATTTCTATAATATCAAAAAATATCATCTCTCTCTCTCTCTCTCTCTCTCTCTCTCTCTCTATGCCACATCTTTTTCTCATCAAGATGTCCATATGGCTACGTAGAAACGAAATATGATCTAAAATGTGTCAGTTTTTCAAGAAACTCATTCGACATAATGCTTGATATCACTAGCTCAATGAAATAAATGTATACCATTTATGTCAATAGAAGTATAACGATTTGTATATCATAACACTTAATTTAATCAACAATTGAGGGAAGCTTCAACAAATTTCACAAAAAAGACAACCCCAAAGGATGTATCAATCTAGTTTATCTAAAATAGCAATGCTGACAAAGAGAAGCAAGCGGAAAATATAAGAATTAGCACTCACCCATTCAACGGATTTTGAAAGGAATGACATGGTTGTTGTGTCTATTGTCATCTGACGCTCCAATCCAGGATACTGAACCTACATGTATTAAAGAAACCTAACATAATTCAGCAATTATTCCACAGTCAGAATCAAGCTTGTTGGAGTAGGAACTTGGTACAAAATGGCAAAAAAAAAGAAGAGAAAGGCATGCTTCCATAGCCCCTTGCCTTTTATAGTCTATATCAAGAAGCCAAGCCAATGAAACAGAAGTATCGAAGGAAAGCAGATAGGTTATTTGCAGCTTGTACATACACATTTCTATGCAGCCCTCCCATCCCAACTTCTCCCTCCCTCTTAGGTCTCATAATTTAAATAGGAACTCTATTAGAAGCAGTAAGATTACCTTCAGGCCTTAAAAGCACCACATTTATTATTCCCATTAGGAATTATATTGTTTTCATATAGATAAAGCTTTAACCATGAAAAGAAAAAGTGGAGAGCAAGGTAAAATGAAGATGTTGAATTAAGGTTTGGGTTGATGCCAGTAGCAAAAGAGTAGAGAACCTATCTCACAACAATAACAATCTACCATGTTAGCTGATGCAGAAATGTTAGCAAATTGAAGTTATGTTACTGAACAAATTGTTTCCAAAGTAATTTACTATATTCTGAAAGATAAGATGTGCTAATCAAGCCCTAGTTCAACAGTAAGATAATAATCGAGTAACTTGGAAACAGTTGGTTCAAAATGAGCGTCTCTCAAAAAGTTAAGCTAGTGGTTGTATTCAATTGGACCATAAAATAATGTAGTTGTCTTGTACATTAAAAAGCTAGATTTTAAACAGTATTAGATGAAGCATCAATTATTCATCAACCATCCCCTTGAAGCTTCTCGACATCAAAATTATCATTCATCGTCTCCCTTCACAAGCTAGGGAAAAAAAGTGTTCTAGACTAAATCTAAACAAAGTCAAGTCCATATAAACATAAAGAAAAAAAGGAATAGTTAGGTTAATTCTAAAAAGTAAGAAATAAAGAGATAAGAACTAGCAAGTGAGTCTTTCAGTTAGAAAGAAAATAGTAAGATTCAACTAAGTATTGACATAAGACATACTACCTATGCTCAATTACAGGTCAAAAATGAACCTAGTGTGAATAGCTTAGTAATAAAGGACTATTTAGCTAGATATAGGCATACCAACCTTATATAGGTATCATCTACATACACTACCATGATTGCTTTCTTTTCTTCAGGAGAGAATTTGATAAACATAGTGTGATCTGTTTGACATTGAATGAACCTGCATCTTTTTACAACTCAAGTGAATTTTTCAAACCATGCCCAAGGTGATTGTTTGAGCCCATACAGTGATTTGTTTAGCCTGCATACTTTTCCAAAACCTTTATGTGTGTCAAGACCAGGAGGAACCTCTATGTATACTTCTTCTTCTAGGTCACCATTTAAGAATGCGTTCTTTATGTCTAATTGATGCAATGGCCATTCTAGATTTGGTGCAAGGGAGAAAAGAACACAAATAGAGTTAAGTTTTGCAATAGGAGCAAAGGTCTCCTCATAATCAAGACCATAGGATTGTGTAAAACCCTTGGCAATTAGTATGGCTTTAAATCGATTTATGCTTTCCATTTCTGTTATAATTGACTACAAACATCCATTTGCAACCAACTACTTTCCTTCCAACAGGTAGTTCTATATAGTGCTAAGTTTGGTTCTTCTTTAGATCATTTATTTCCTCCATAACTACTTCCTTCCATCCAGGTTGTTCAAAAGCTTCCTAAATATTTTTAGGAATCTTTATTTCACTCAAAATAGTAGTAGATGCCCTATAGTTAGGATAAAATTGTCATAAGACACAAAGTTTCCAATTGAATATAAGTACATGCTCGTTTTTCTTTCCTTAGAGCAATAGGCACGTCCAAATCATTCAAATCATTTGCACAATCTAATGTGGTAGAATCATTACCTGTGTGGTGCTAAGGGTTTGGTTGGCCTTTTGACAATATTGTGGATGAGTATGATGCTCGGTCTCCTTTTGTTCTTTCTGCCTTCTAGAATAGACAATTAGCTTTTTCTCTTTTGTATTCTTTTGGACATTAGGAACATAAGGATTAGAGCTGGGTATATCAAGGAATGTGATTAAACTTGGAGCAAGACTAGGTACACTTGGAGCAACTAGATTGGGCATACTAGGATCCATAAACCAAATTTGATACTCCTCTATAGAGCTCTCCCCCTTAATATTAGATTTGGAGGAGAATGGCTGCTCTTCAAATTATGTAACACCCATAGTGTTGTAAAATCTTTTTGTGACTGGAAAATAACATTTATACCCACTTTGATTTTCACGAATATCCTTGGAAAATACACTTAATGGATTGAGGATCAAGTTGGCTAGTTTTGGTGATGAATATGCACAAAGGATGTACAACCAAAAATTTTTAGAGATAAATTGGTCATGAATTGAATGTGGGGATAGGTGGTGATGAGAGACTAATATGGAGCTTGAAAGTTTAGAATACGAGATGGCATTTGATTAATTAAATATGTAGTAGTCATAACTACTTCCCCCTAAAAAATTTTGGGAACATGAGTTGCCAACATTAGTGAATGTGTAACTTCTAATAGGTGTATGTTTGTTCTTTCTACAACACCATTTTATTGTGGAGTATCAACACAAGAATTAAGATGAATAATACCATGTTCACTAAGATATTTCCGAAGGATAGAGTGAAAGAATTCTCTTGCATTATCAGTTTTGAGAATTTGGACTTCAGTTTGAAATTAGTTTTCAATATCTTGTGAAAAATCTGAAATATTTGTCCCACCTCTGACTTTTCCTTCATTAAGAAGAGCCAGGTGATTCAGGTATGGTCATCAATGAATGTGACAAACCACCTATGCCCTGAAAGGTTCTTTACCTTGGATGGTCCCCACATATCACTATGGATCAAATATAAAGGATGGGATTTCTTGTATGGCTGAATAGGAAAAGCACTTCTAAGATGCTTAGATAATTGACATACTTTACATTGAAATAAAGATGGATTTTTATTGATCAGATGTGGAAGGAGTTTTTTCAAATACATAAACTAGGATGACCTAACCTATAATGCCATAGCATAGCACTTTCTTTATTCTAAGTTGAGATAGCACACAAGGTTCTTGGTGAAACACCTCTAGAGGCTTCAGTTCTTAGGAGATAGAGACATGCACACATTTTAGCATTGCCGATCGCCCTCCCCGAGCTCGAAGCCTAAAATTCACACAAGGTAGAATGGAACTTAGTGACACAATTAAGATCCATTGTGAGTTTACTAATAGACAGTAGATTGTAGTTCAAGTTAGGCACAAATAAAAGTGATTTTAGTTTGGTTTCTTCAGATATGGTGACTGAACCTATGCCAGTTACTTATGAATAGCTACCATTGGCAATTCTAACAGTGGTTCCCTTTGTGGCTGGTTTTAGGTCACTGAATGTTGTAATATCTCCCATCATATGGTCGAAGGCTCCCGAATCAACAATCCATTGCTTAGAGTTTTTCTTCGCACTTAGGGCAGTGTAGGAGTTACCTCTTTGTGCAATAGTTGCTGTACTGCTTTCATTAGGATCGTGTCCACTCTGGATTGAGCTTTGTATCATTTTCTGCAAAGCTTCTATTTGTTCCTGGTTGAATGGACTGGTTTCCTCAGATTTTTTAGTTTCTGCTGTTGCAATATTCCCATGGCTCGCTTGAAATGATCGAGAGGAAGACTGCCAATTTGCTGGTTTTTCGTGTATTTTCCAGCATGTTTCCCTCGTATGACCTAGCTTCTTGCAATGGTCACATCACGGGCAATTGTTCCGCCTCTGGGAACTATTGTACCCTGACTTATTTGGCTGTTGGCCTGATTGATATGGCTGTCCTCCGAGGGTAGAGTTTGAGAATTGCCCTTTTATTGCAAGGGCAGATCCTTCTAGGTTGGGCTGTCCTGTGGATTTTCCTAACATAACTTTTCTCCGTGTCTCCTCCCTCCATACTTCTGCAAAATCCTCATGAACACTTGGCAAAGGCTTAATGCTGAGAATCCACCCACAAACCTCATCAAGTTCCTGTTTTAGTCCCAATGAAAACTTGTAAACTCTATTACTTACTTTGATCTTTCTGTATTGTTTGCCATCCTCCACACAGCTCCATAAGACATCCTCTAATGTATCAAGTTATTGCCAGCTTCTAATTAGTTGGTTGAATATGCTGTGAATAATGACTCACCTTATCTCAGCTCACCTAGAATTCCTTTGATTTCAACACTAAGACGTATTATCTTTATTTGAATGTGTGTCATGGGCTGCCTCCCAGATTTCTTTTGCTGTTTTGTAATACAAAGTTTTCACCTGTTTCATTGGTCAAGGAATTTAGCAGCCAGGACATTACTAGATTATTTTCCACCTTCCAGATTCAATAGTCAGGGCTGTTTTCCCCTGGTTGAACTGCAGCACCTGTAAGATAGTCTTCCTTTCCTTTTCCACACACGAAAATCATCACTGATTTAGACCACAAGCTGAAATTTTGGCCATTAAGTTTATGACCAGTAATCGGCATCAAACTAATTTCAAAAACATTGGTAGAATAGGTAGATATGGCCATTGGCTAGAGTTTGGGATGGATGTGCCACTTTTAGATTCACTTGACCTGGCAGATTTGATGAATTTTGTCATCGGTGTACGATAACAAGAATGGAATAGGGATTGGTTCAGATCTGCTCTGATACAACGAAGAAGTTTATTGGAAGTTTTATTTTCTTAAAACTTATTCAAATGACTACTCTAGTTGGGTATTTAAGCAGAACGTTGAGGCATTCCTCCTAGTTCTTAAAAGATACACCTAAATTAGTCAAGATTATCTCCTTGATTAGAAGAAGATTTTTCTGAACTGAATTACAACAACTTGCCTTTAACTAAGGGGGTTTAAACAGAAAAAAAAAATTATTCCTAAGAATCTGCTCCTAATAACAGAAGGATCTTGTAGAGGTATTATTCTTTCCAGCTTTTCCACAAGCACAATAGAAGAAGCATATTTTATAGCAGAATTTGACAAACTAAGGAAAATGATAAACCAACCTTAACTGCTACCTCTCCATGATCTTTCAACACAGCATGATGCACTTGTGCAATAGATGCGGCAGCTATTGGTTTTTCATCAAATGAAATAAATCTGAAACTCATAAAGAACCCTGAAGTTAGGAAAACATTCTTCTTCCTACATATTTTTAGAAAGAAATGCAAGTTATTTATCACACCACCTACCTACCTCATGATTCTAAACTAAAGAAAAAAATACAAAGAACAATAAGTTTTCCATATGTATCTGCATATGCACAACCCTATAAGAGAGAGAGAGAACCAAAATACTATTTGTCGTAGGAATTTAGCAATAATTAATGTTCAAGGTGCTAGAGCACTACTCACATTGTTGTACGTTTCCTACAAGAAGGAATTTTTTTTGTCTTAACTATAGACGGTTTCTTAATTTGAAATCTCATGGTGCAAAAAATGATAATATGAATTTCATACATGCTTGAGTGTTTTGTACATCCTAAGAAGCTTAATAAGGGTTCATAACAAAATAGGCGGAGTTTATGCTTTTAGTTACCAGGCTCTATATTCAATCTTTTAATAAGCTCTAATGTTTTCCTTTTCTCCTTTTCCTCTTGATACAGAAGAGGGTTTATAACCATAATATTGCCGTGAGAAAACTCTAGGCTCTCTCTTTAACACCCTAACTTAACAGTCAAATTATGGCTTCTCCTCAACAAATTTTGGCATGTAAAAAACTGTTTGGCAAGGAGAAGAAGTATAAGGTTTAAGGAATTAAAATTAGAATGAGTTAAATTATGAAATAGGTTTGGCCTATTTATTTCTAATTAATGATAAGTGTTCATGACAAGTGCAAGCTGTTATCCCTCTTGTTCACATATTTCATATGGGAAATCAAAATGAAATGCGAAATGCATCCAATTGAAGAGGAACGTTGAAGATCCTAAACATCCACTATTTGAAATTGGAAACATTACTTGTATCTCTTCTAATGGAAATCATAGACATCCTAGCTAGGAACATTATTGTTATTAATCCATCTAAGGTTGAAACCTTACACTCCTCACTTGAAAAGAGATTTGTTGAGACCCACTGTGCTTTCAAATCTTCACAAGCAAAATGATTTTTGGGTCAACTACTTTAGTCAAAGAGAAAACTATATCACTTCCTCATACTAATGTCACATAAGAAAGATATAGTATCTTATAGATCCCTAGTATCAAATGTTGAGCTCACATAAATGTACTGGGAAAATAGATAGTATAATTGATGCAAAAGCGCTTAGAATATATAAACAAAATAAAAGATGACAAATTAGTCGACCACAAGCTTTAATTTGATGGAATGAAGTGTGGAAATTGAGGTGACAGCACTATGCTAAGTTTTCCTTATTAGATAAAGAATAATAATAAATTAGATATAGTGTCCTAGTTTGTTTAGGACTTAAGCTTACTTAAGAATAAATAATCCTTATTAGAATAGGATTCCAATTTATTTTTTTTTGGTTTTTGGATATTTTAGTTAGGAACCCTTTCCTATTAGATTAAGGTACCTAAAACTTTTATATATGTGCATACTCAGCTATTCAATAATAAGATATCTTAAATTTTTTCTATAACTTTATTTTTCAATTAGAAGGTGTAATGCTTTCTTTTAAGAATGACTCTTATATCCTAGGAGTGATTCCTAGTTTCCTACCTTTCGTTACTTGTTTACCTCATTAATTTCTAGCTATTTTAACCTAAATTTCTAGCAACCGAAACCCTAAAGTCTAGCCATATCAAATCTAAAATTTCAGTCATATCAAACCCTAAAATTCAAGCCTAAATTTTCAGCAATTAAACCCTAAAATTTCAGCTAATCCAAACTTGAAATTACAATAACCTAAGCTGAAATATAGACATCAAAAGCAGCCTAACAACACTCAACAGCCATATTTCCTAATTTTGATGAGTTTTAGCTACTCATTGATATCTCTTCTATTTGTCTTACATCAATTTGGTATCAAAGCTTTGATTCACAATGACAACACGTAGCAGAAGGGCGTATTAAAGAATACTTGAGATGAAACGATTTTGAGAATTATGAAAAAATTGGATATCAATGATCCTCGATCACAAGGTGCTTTAATAGAATTTCTACTTCGCTCAAAACTTATTTTCATAAGAAAGGAAAACGTGGGCAAGAGGGTGCTGAATTTGCTAGAATAGAGGCTTTGGTGGATGAATATTTCAAGGCACAAATACTTGATTAATGAAAAGGTCTTGAACTGCTATCATTTTGTTATTTCCTGAGCCAATCATTCTCTTTGTTACCTAACTCTCTGCACATCTCCTTGTCTCTTGCTTTCTCTCTCAAACTTCACAAAATCCTTCTACAATGGCAAGACCCAAATCCAGAGGACCAAAGAAAATCCCAGCTTCCTGTGACAAAGCTCAGGCTTCTAAACCACAAGAAAAGAAAGTGCATGAGGTGCACTGTATTGATTCAAAGGAAGATACTACTCAGCTGTTTGAACGACCCAGAACAAGAGGGAATCTTGCAAAACAAGTTGAAGAAAGCTCTAAACAAAAAGGTCCTGAGAATATAGAAGATGTAGAAGAAACCAAAAAAAGGAAAACAGAAGAAACAAAGAAAGGCAAAGCTCCTATAACTGAAGAGACTGTTAAGGACAAAAATGACAAAAAAGAGATGATTGAAGAAGAGATAGCTCCCAAAGCAAAAAGAGCACAAAGAATAAAGATGGCAGCATGCAAAGGGAAATTATCAATATCGACAAAATTGTTTAAGCCAGAGGAAGACAAAGTGTGTTATAAGACACAGTACAAGATGCGCTACAAAAAGAGAAAAGTGATAGCAGGGCGCATTCTGCCTCCCAACCTATTCGATAATATAGGTATTTTTGTTATACCCTTCTTTCAGGCTGTTGGTTGGGAAAATTTCTTAAATTTGGATGAAACAGTGTGTGATGAACTGGTGAAGAGCTTTTATACTCACATGAGAAAAGAGGAGATGGATGGAAAGCTAGTAATCATATCTTGGGCACCAAAGTATGAAATCTTGCTCTCAGAAGAAATTTTGTTTATCACTCCAGTGGGTAGAACTAATCTCCCATGTCACAAGTGAGACATTGCGGACATTGATTTAGAAGAAGCTGTACATTTTATATGTCTGCACACTGAAAATGTCCATAAAAGAAGACCAATGTGCAAGAACTTAGATCTACTGCCTAGATGCCTCGCATCAATCACCGCTACTTCAGTTTTTCCAAGAAGTAACTCAGTAGAAAGGTGCAGTCTACTCGATACTTATGTGGTATATAATCTTTTGAAGGGCAACACGATGAATCTTCCTGCAATGATCCTAAAATTTATGGTCGATAAGAGAATTCATAAGAATACTACTAGAGGACTACCATATGGAATGCTATTGACTGAGATCTTTGCATATTTTGGTGTACCATTTGACAACGCAACATGGTATAAAGCTGGCAAGTTTCATTCCGCCATCCCAAATCAATTCGGGTACAAGAAGAAGGGAAGTATCTGGGTGGAAAAGAAAACAAAAAGAATAGCTGGTCTTTTGGGTCCTGCTTCAGAGCAGAGGATACCAGAAATTACCTGTCCTTCTTCAAAGCAACAGGCTCCTGCCCTTCCTCAAGACACAGAAAATATGGATATTTGGCAAATGCTGAGGAAAATTCTCTCCAGCCAGGATCAAATGCGTGATCAAATCAACTTGATGAATCTGTGATCTTGTGATGATAGGCTCCTTACTAAGAAAGAAAAGGCCCCTTCCAATCAGTAAAACTTTACCCATGTATAAGGAGAGCCTATCGTCACAATATCATAGATTGGAATATTCCAAACTTGAAATTCCAACAACCTAAGCCGAAATCTAGGCATGAATTTTAATATTCCAGCAGCCTAACAACACTAAACAACCCATATTTCCTAGTTTCTTTAAGTTTTAGCTAATAGTTGGTATTTCTTTTATTTTTCCTACATCAATAACAACAGTAACAATAGAAAAAAAAAATCAGAGTCTATTAGCTTGTGCAATTGCAGGTGGACTCAAGACAGGTTGCAGAAATATAGAAAGGAGGGTTTACACAAGTGCCTTGCTCACTAAAATGGCTAAGATTCCATATTTAAGAAACACTTACATTTCAGACAAATCATCACCCAAATTGCCAACCAATACTTCTTTTATTGCTTTGAAGTGACAAGGAACTGCCTACTACCAAAAAGTAGGTATAAGAAATATGGAATTCTGCAGCATTTGTTAAATAAATAAGTAGAGAAAAATATATAGACCTGATCTTGCAATGATGAAAGGGTTGAGGAGTATTCTTTTGGAACCTGCCGCATTGAAGCAACAAATTGACCAGCTTTCACATAAAAGCCCTTGTTTGCTTCACATAATTTCATAATTCTCTTAGCTGATCGATGATGAACCTGCATGTCAACAAGAAGATTCAAATGCTCAATTAAGCCAACCTCTAAAATAGTTAGTCTCAGATAATTCTTTGACATGTAGTATCATCCAAGTTGTATGATGTAGCTATTTCATGTAACTATTGATCAGAAACTTGTATGTGATGATGAAATTTGGATCCTTAACAAGACCATATTTTGTTATCAAGTTTGAAGAAGTTAATATTTTGGGGTAAGTATATCAAGCTACACTATAGGATTAATGTTTTATAAAAAAGCACTTGTAGTTTAACTTTAACTAGCTTAATAGCAAATGAGAGGACAATGTGAGCATGGCACGTAGGCAATCTTCCCATTACCAAAATTTCATTTGAATAACAAGGTAACACCTGTTGTTCTATATCGTTAATTAAACTCACATCTCTAAAATTAGATGTTTTACAATCTAGCAAAAACCTTTCAACTAGTACCTAATCAAGAATCATAAATACGTTCATATTAATAGATCTTAGATTTTACAAGCATTGAAGCATATCAATTTCAACCACATTTTAAAATGAAGGGTAATAAAAAGGAAAAAAAAAATAAAGTCCTAAGCTAATATGGAAATCTTTTCAAAGTTCACAAACCAAGTAATCATCCCCATCTTTCATGCCATATAATCATTTACTGAAGATCATTTCTATTCCCACTAAGTGAAAACAATTTTTCAATTAGCATAGAGTTTCTTTTGTAAGCAAAACGCTGAAGATTTTTCTCCAAATATAATTTTCTCATTTTCACTATCCACAAAACCAAGGAGAAGTTTGCAAAAGAAGCGGAAAATGCCACTTGAAACTATTCATAAATCATCAACCATTTTGTTATTTTGTATTTTTAATATATTCCCTATATAGGCATACACTCAAGTTGAGTGAAGTGTCGGCAACAATTTGATTTTACAGGGTGAAAGAAGGGGAAAACAGCCTCAAGTAGCAAAACTAGGATAATTAGGTGAAAAGCCTGTAACTAAATAGGGAACAAACTTAAATAATATCTCCTGTATGCATTTCGTCTGAAAATTAAAGAATTGAGTGCAAGGATTATACTAGTTTCATTATTCCGATGACTACCTATTAGTAAACTAAAAGCTTAACTCTCATAGGATGGATGCAATTAAAACTCTTTAGCAAAAACCTGCCAATTTAAGTAATCTAACATTTATGCACCATAGCAGATTCCATCAAGTCATCATCAAGTCTATAGCTAAAATGTCACAAGCCTAATTGCGATAAAAGGTTCAATAGCATGCTTCTAGTATCAGTTCTCCCTATGAAAGCGGGAAGTGGAATCGGTAATAAAAATGTACATCGATTGGCGAAAGAAAGAAAGAAACTTCACACCTCAGATAGTTGGTGTTGATAATCATCGGAGTCCACAGGCACTCCCCATAAAGAGTACTTATAGTCAGCAACACTCAAAGCTATCTGCCATGTTCACATAATAGTCCCAACAATAATTCTATCAAATGAAACAACAAAGAATGAGGGACAGGGAGAAAAAACACACGGTGGAAAAAGCGCGAGAGGAGCGTAGAACGCCGTGTATCACAGCCGTAATATTGTCGGGAAATGAAGGGGAATAAAGGTGGTTGGCGGCGCTGAAAGTGAGACCAGTAGTTGTTAACAAGTACAGAGTGGCTTTTGCCTTGGTGGGAAACTTGAAACCTTTGATCGATGACGTCATGCGTATCTCTGTGCAAAGTCAAACGGTGGTTGACAACCAAAGGTTTCCTTCTTTCCGACGGCGTATGGTTTATAGTGGCGCAACGCAACATAAACTGAGGGCGCTAAATGCTTACTTAAACGGCCGACTGGGACAAGTTGGTGCCCTCGAATCCATTTCTAGGGGACCCACTTGCTCTCTCATGGTAATTCATTTTTCACGTATATATTTTAAATTAAAATCTGTTATTAAAAAAATGTGTAATTTTATTTATAAAAATTTTAAAAAATAATATTCAATATATTTCCGATAAAGTTATCTGTTTTATTTTATCATAATGCTTTATCTTTATTTTCAAAAGAAAATTAAAAAAATATTATTTATTTTTCAAATTTCTTGTTATAATTTTTAAAAAAGAAAAAATATATTTACTTTAATATTCTTATTGTTTCTAAAGTAAAAAACTACAACAATTTCAAAGAAATGCAAATGTTATGTTTTCCAATTGTAATAACTAGTTTCTAAAACAAAAAAACTATTTATCAATCCTTGAAATTAAAGTTTTAAAATTTGATATACTTTGAATTTGTTATAAAATCGATTAATGTAATAGTAGACTAATGTATCATATTGGCTGATCAATATGCCTACTAATTGATCATGGTCTCAATGGCTAGTAAATTTGGTGCTTTTAATGCTTACTAGTTGACTAATATGTTATATTAGTTGACCAATACTCTGCAAATAGTAATTATAACGGTTAGTTATGGACTTCAACAATTAGTAGGGGTCCCAAAACACTATCAGGGCGTTTGATTCACCTGCAAGAATAGATAAGGAATGGAATGATGATTCTTTAGGAATAGAATAAATGAGGAATAGAATAAGATATGTATTATTTAGTTTGGTTTATTCATAAGAATTTGTAATGATGATCTAATGTCAATGTTTAGTTTGAAAACATAAATTTGAAATGACAAAGGAATAAGTAACAAAAAGATCAAAATATTCATTAGTTCCAACTAACTACATTCTTCTTCTTCTTCTTCTTCTTCTTCTTCTTCTTCTTATTATTATTATTATTATTATTATTATATTTTTATAGCTAAGTAATTATTAAGGATATTTTTGTCCAACAAGTCCTAATTTTTATTCTAACCCACTTAGAATAGATAAAGATAGGAGGATGATGGTCTTACTTATTCCTCAAACTCAAAAAATAAGTAAACCCTTGAATTATGTATTTTGTATGTTTTCTTCAATCAAATAAGGGAATAATCTATTACTAAGAATAGACCAGAAATGCAATAGTAATTTCAGTCAACCAAACACCTCATTAAGACTAAGAAAATCTTCTTCACCCATGTTTAGGGAAGCAGATCTTTTGTTCTCAAATCCCTGTCCCCTGTGCCCAAAGCTCCCTCAGCCATTTATTGATACAGGGATTTGGGATCTGAAGAACTGATCCCATGTTTAGGGATAATTTTATATGTAAACCTTAATTGTATCAAGCAGCTCAATTTACTCGGATAGTATTTATTTGAACCCTATTATTTTTATTAAAAAATTCAAAATTAGAGTATTGTCGAAATTAATGAAATACAAACATGACGTATCATGTCGAGAGACATTGTGACACTGCACTGTAATGCTAAGCACGTGTGGATGTAACATAAGTATTTGAAATCAAACAATACGTACATATGATGCTGCGAGACTTTTGTGGTAAGGAATTGCTTTGGCTTTCCTAATAAATACTCTTATTTCAATTCAAAAAACGTGTGAAGGAAAATCGTGGGTAATGCTTGGAGCTGATATTCATTTTTTTGCGTGGATAGCCTTCCAAAATTATATAAAAATGGGTGGAAATGGAAACATCTATAAACAACCATGTTGTTCAAAGCATCTTTGTTAGAGATTCAGTTAGATTCTCAAATGAATTTTATACACTTGGCAACTTTTTTCTGATTTAATTCTAACGAAAAGGAAAGTGGTAAAAATGCAACAATGATTCCATGTAAACAGTCCCGTGATTTTGTTTGATACAATTGACAATGCCAGTCAACAGATGTCTTCAGACGTGGTTGCACAGATTTCGTATCCAAATTTGTCGGTCAGATGTAAGACAATGTTTGAATTGTAAACTATAGCATGCTTCTAAATGTCCCAACACCAATAAGGTAATAACTCACTGGAATAGCATTGGCTCCCTCCGGAATCACAAAGTTGTCCATAACGGTCTGCATCAAACTGACCTAATCTATTCTTATGTTGCTGCATGTTCTGATGTAGTACGATATTTTTTTATTACAATTAGTCATACCTCAAGAGTTCAAGCCAACACGACAAATGGAACCAAAACTTTATGCACTGTTCTTCTCGAGTATATATCGAAACGCACAACGATGAGCTGAAAATGAAACAACTAGGGGACAAAGAGAGATAAGAGAGGCTTACAGTGCACCAAGAAGAAAATAACATGAAAAAGAAAGAGTTCAACACCCGAAAAAGTGACCGAGTTTCAGATACTGCAAAAGATAACCACTTATTTTCCTATCAAAACACGGGAGAGAACAACCTCCTCTTCGATGGCCAAGATCTCTCAACCAGGTCTACTCCAGAAAATCTTTTCAAAGGTCCTGAGGGCCGTTAATTTCCTGGAAAATTATGAAGTCAATACCTTTACTACCGCTTGTACTTTGATCCAACGAATGTATCAGTTTTAATGTATTACCTTATTCTGAATCACTGCTCCATCAGGAATTTCCAATTTCTCACCTGATTTTGCCACAACACTCACTTTTCCCTGCAAAAGAAAGACAAAGTTACTGTAAAGGTCGTACAAGTATAAGCAAAACTAAGAAGAAATAATGCAATCTGATGACTACACATCCTGCCAAAAACATTTGGAACAAGGCATGCTTAACACTTAACTAATCCAATGATTGCATTGAAGGATGCACCTAAACCCAAGGAAGTTAAAATAAGGCTTTAGACCCCCATCTCCACTACCGTTAGAAATCTTCATAGAGCATATAAACTTTTTGACGTAGCAGAAAAAGGCCAAAAGAAGAACTTTTTGATGAAGCAAGGGATTGTGGTAAATCCTCTTTCTAGTTCAAGACGAAAGGGAAAAAAAAAAAAACAGAAGGAAAGAAGAAGATCCACCAGTTCTACTAAGGGACACCATATATTTGGAAAGTGAAGCTTTTCGACATGCATAGAGCAAATTCAGTGCCTTTGCATAGACTTCGTTTAACAACTCAGGCATTCATTTATCTCTTTACACCAATCACACCGGCAGTTCTTTCCACATTTGAGAAAAAGAAAAAGATCTCATATCAACATGCAGACCAGAAGCATGTTTGATTTTTTCCATAAGAGAATCACATAATTATGTCAAATTTATGGGTCCTGTTTTGGTCAGTAGTTCCAGCATGAAAACAATCTAAAAGCAAGAGGAGAAAACCAAAAAGTAATAACTAACATTTTACTAGGATCTATGAATGCAATTTGGTTCAAAAACGTAGCCAGTTTCCATGATGGTATACCAATCAATTTGGCCAGTCAAATAATGAAAGTTTTGAGTTTTGAGTTTTGAGTTTTGAAAGTCATCAGTTATGAGTTTTGATTTTTTTTTAATTTTTACCACCATTTTTTTTTCAATGGATTCAAAATGCTACGTGGATGAGGATTAACAAGAAAGATAGGTATCAACAACTTATCCAAGTTTTACGGCTTTTCCCTGCATTTAAAGACAGCATAGTGCTCATTCACCACATAAACATTTTAGAAAATATGGATTGGTAATAAGCTATCGTGAACCTGGAATGACACTCCTACTAAGATACCAGCATTGACACCGGCAACCTATTGCTAAACAGCTTAGACCATCAATCATAGCAAGTCCCGTACAACACAACTGACTCAAAGCACACTACGTGGTCCAGTATATATTCCTAACTCTTTCGGCCCCATTATATGTAAAGCACGCAAATGGTTAGAACACGTGTCTAGTATGCAGGTTGAGGCAACAACTATTTGACAAGAACTCAGATTGCAAGTACTACCTTGAGAGTAATATTGGCTCCAAACCACACGTCACCAGCCACCTTAAGGCTATCAAGCTCAATGATGCTGGGTATTGACTTGAATCTACTTAAGAAGTTCCCGACCTGTGAAGGGTAATATATAAACCAGAGTAACCAAATTTGAACTTAATCATGTTCTACAATAAGCAAACTAAAAATTTACCTTCTTAAATTCTGGGCCCAGCTCAATAGAAGGATTTGCAGGATTAGTTCTAGCTTTATTTCGGACTACATATCCATCTTCTAATATATAAAGATCAGACTGCAATAGAGGGTAAATAAAGTTGATTAATTCTGCAAAAACTGCTATCCAATAATCTAAAGCACAAAAATAGAAGAAAGCAACCTGAACAAGTAGCAAATCTGAAGTTGCCTTCACTGGAAGAAACCGAGATCGCGGTACATTTATACCAATAGCATGATCAAAAAACTGTCAAACAGGTGGAAATTAAGATCAAATGAAGTCTACATTTCACATTCACAATAAAGATCAGTAAGTGAATCAAGTACCCTAATTGCTGCACCAGCTGCAGTTTCTAACTGAAGGACTTTAACTCCATCCACTTCCTGAAAAAGAAAAGCATCCATGTTATCTAAAAGTTGCCCATCTTACTGTTGAACCTTTTGACTCCATCTTCTCAAATACAGGGCAAAGAAAATTAGAAGAAAACCTTCGGGTTTGGAATTATCTCCATCTTCAAAGCATCAGCTTCCACAAGCCTTTTGATTGCCTTCAAGTTCACCCACCTGTTAAAAGATCCATATTAGTACTATATATCAAGTGACTGCTATTGCATTAATGACAAGATTTACTTACAAATTGTTTGTGTTGAAAATTTTGAATTTTTCTATTGACTTGAACTCATTTACCTGTTTCAAAAATATAATAGTTAGACATCTTCCTCACAGATATTACCAACACGAAGAAATTTAAGACAATCTGAAAGCAGCTTATATCAATGTTAGATTGTTTTGCTGGCAACTGAACAGATGTTGAACAGTGACTTGATAATAAGACTGTTACTTCTGTCATGCTTGCATTTTACTTGGTGTAGTTTGTCTTGTGGACAGTGGATATAGGATAACACACCCCAAAAAGCACCTTGTTTTTTCTGTATATATACAGGTTAGAGCAGATGATCTGACTAGCAGAAACCCACTATCTATGAAGAGAAAGATGAACCAATGGCTTACATGCTGATCAGGGACCTGGGCAATCTCCAGTAGCTGCATGACATAATCAAGGTAGAAAGCATTAATTAACATAGAAGTTAGGGAGAGTAGCACTGAATAATTCATGGTTAGGATAAAAGTATTTAAATAAAGTTACAGTTTTAAAGTTCCAAAAAATGAGAGAGGATAAAAGGTAAAAGCAAACCATATCCATTTAGAAAGGTATACAGACATGTAAGTATCACTAAATAATCATTTGTAAGGTTCTCATCCAAACTATTTCAGGGAGAAGACTAAAACAGGATTCAACAGGTCCACAGTTAAAAGGGAGTACATCCAATTAGCAAAACCTCTTAAATTTCCCAGCAAAAGACAGTACATGTTAACAAAATTGTTCCCAATCAACATACTTATCAATGTGTACTGCTAATCTGCAGCAAATAACTATTGAACAGGCTCCCAAGTAGAGCAGAATGGAAATAACTTAAATTGATTGGTATGTGCGATTATGTTTAGCTACTTCAAATATCAGATTTGAGAGGTTGCTAGTAGCTGCTAAAAAATAAAGGTTGCAGGCAATTCACAATGTCAAGGGAAAAAAAAAAACAACTTCCTCCTTCAAATAATCCAGAAAAAGGCACATCCGTCACTTATCTTTGGGATTTATTGTCTTATTTCAACTGTTTCCAAATAATTAAAGAACAGGTCTTGTTATTGTTCCTAACTTCAACATGGCTCAAAGCTAATTTCCTATCTGAGTACTCTTGGTGGAATCTAGATGTGCATACATAAGATTCAACAATCTTAGATATGAGAATAGAAAAAATTTCCAACAATCCAAGCGAGCTAAGAGAAGCAAATTTAATTGTTTGAATAGCTAGAATTCAAACTTTGACTCTAGATAGTCCTCTTCCAAACTTTTTACTTGATGTGTATCCATACAAAAGAAGTCACAAGTACGTATTGTCAATTCAAAATAATCTAACACATGAAACCATTTAGCTCAGCAGTTCATTTTAGACTTTTTACACACAATTAGTTATTTATAAGTTCTAAAAGATTTTGGCAAGCCATCTATGTGGTTTGATAAGATCACTTTGACCATCTTCATGGATGATCCTTCACAGGAAAGTGAAAACATGACATAAACAAAATCTAAAGCTAAGTAAAAAAGGCCTACCTGAACTTTCCCTTCATAAGAAATTAGAGTACCACCTTTGACATCAGCAAGGGTCTTAGGGGTCACCTACAAAAGGAGGAAACTATGAGAAAACAGCTCTAAAATGGAAAAGTCAAACTTAAGTAAGATCATCTCTCTTTACCTCCATACAGTATTCATTCTTGTTTGTGATTAAATGATTCAAGATTTCTGGAACATAAGTCAAGGATAATGGTGGTCTAAAAGCCTCAACTTGCACCTGTTTCACCCTTAAATACTAATAAATAACATTGGAAAAACTTAAATTTTGGATACTCAGATCAACAACGGCACCAAGGTTATCTGAGTTTGCAACAAACACATACTCCTTACCCTGCAAAGGATAAAGGAACACAGAAAAAAGGTAAGATATTCAGGTAAATTTTGAATACAAGTTACTGCTCAACACTTAGGGTAAAAACATAACCCTGCATCACATTGCGAACCTGTGATAATAAAGCATCAAGCTTGCCACTGTTATACAAGGCTGGGAAAACATCACCATGTCCAGGAGGATACCTTCAAGTGAAGAAAACAGCCAATAAAGAACTTCTCATATAATCAATCAAAGAAAACTAACATTTACACTATCATCATTCCTACATAACTACACACCAAAAAGCCCATTCCATGCAGAAATGCTCCTTGTGCAGTTTAAGATACTTTTTTTTTCTATATTTTAGAAATTTTCATAAAGTGATTACTCTAAACTTTACTTCTTTAGGTGGAGCTGCCCAAGATAAGTAACTAATTTCATGTAAACTAAATGTCCAAAAGCTATTATTATATGCCTGTCATATAGTTCAAACGCAACCCATGTTTGATAGTTGCAATGAATTACCCTTTACTGGCCAGAAGTGCAGCATACTTCATGCTTCAAAATTTAGGTATTGTACATTGGTCAAACTCCAATATAGAGCAAGAACAAATAGGCATGAATCTCAAAATAGAAATTAACAAGCAGGGAATTGGAAAAAAAAAAACATGAAATTTTAATTTTTACAGTTGAATTATAACACTATACACAAAGCAGTCTTATTCATGAAAATTCATAGATATTACAAACTTTTATCACAGAAATGCCTGGTAATCCATCAAATAAAAAGCCAGTGACAAAGGAATGAAAATATATCCGACAAGCTTTCCTAATAATGAAACCACAAGGACATCGTATCAAAGAGCCTTTAATTCAACTTTTCAGATATCAACTACCCTAGGCACTATGAGCATATTTCCATTGCATGCATAGTCACATATGCTAACAATACCTAGATTTACCAATATACAAAGGGGGTATATATACAAACTCATATGTGTCAGTTGCTAAACTCCTCCCTCCCTTCCAAATATAAAATTAAGTCCATCTCCCAACCAGGTATTAGTAGAATGTATAATTCAAATGCACAAAAGTAATAGTATTATGTGTCCACATATTCATTCTCCAGTAGAAATTTTTCATTATATAGAAGAATACCATCCATCTTTTCCAGTCTGTCCTTTGCTTGGCAGTGGCAAGAAATCATCAACAACAATACGAGGATATTGGCTCTGTGTAAATCCAAGGGAATAAAATAGAAGTTAGTTTTTTTTAATTTTATCTGGAAGCGCACAATTTAACAATGAAATGCTAGCCAAACAACAATACTACACACCTGATTGAAAGTATGGATCTCAACGTTTGATTTTGAGTACTTCTCCACAATCTAAGCAGGAAAAGAAGTGGTTAGCTTACCACTGAAATGCATAAAACATCAAAGAAGGAATTAAACATCAAGGTCAAACCTTAAGTGTATCTTCATGAGTGTTGAATGAATTCATAAGAAGCAGGGGAACTTTGCACCCATATTTGGAATTGAGATTCTATAATAAGTCTAACTGTAAGTTGCAGGTGAAGATAAACAAATAGATCAAAAGTACATTCATATCAAAAGAAAGGATGCCAGATAAACTTAAACCTCAATCTGGATGACAATAAGATCGAGAAATGTCAGTCCATTGCAAACTTCAATGACAGATCTGCATTACAGAAATTGTTCAACTTATATCACTTTTCAATTTAAAACTTTACAACATTATTTACTAAATCAAATGAATTTCAGATGCAACCAGCCCCTCCTCCTAACCTATGTCTCTCACACGTTATCTTCAGGTATGGTGGAATCATGGCAGGGATGAGGGCTATGCGTAAAGTGTATCTCGTTAAAATTCTTAGAATATGGCAAAACGAAAAACATACTTGGGACCAGTGCAGCCCATTGTTGTCCCCAGACCTCCATTAAGCTTCAAAACAACGAGTTTGTCCAGAAGTTTCTTGGTTTCTGCAGGATCTGTAGATAAAAGAATGACTGTTAAGCTTCTACAAAGTAACATCTAGTGATAGAGAATCACTGATAATTCAAAGCGTTACCATCAGAAGTAGGCGCCAAGCTATCATAAGGAACTACTACTTCATCGGTGGGTGTTTGGATCTTACTCCATTCGATTTGTTGGGCTTCACCACTTCATTTAGTTCACAATTTCAAATCCAATGGATAATCAGTAATTCGAAAATTTCTCATGATGAGACAAAAATCAATACTACATATAAGATCTAAAAAATCTAAACGAATTTAGAATAATTATTTGGGGAGAAAAAAATCGAAATCATAGATTGCAACAGAATCAAATATAAGAGCAACTGATCTAGAACTAGTTAATACAAATCTAGGTGGACTAATAAGACAACTTCTTAATTGATTAAAAATAGCATCACAACTAAATAAAACTGAAATA
>JAOQMM010000007.1:2377060-2389352 GCA_027563515.1 Erythroxylum platyclados
TTATAGTACAATGTAAACTAGGCTCTTTTCTATGACAATATGAACCAATATGTTATACTATTTAAGTGCTCCTACTTACGAAACATCCAAAGGTAGTGACACAACTAAGCTATCTTCTTAATAAAGAGGGTGGTACCTCAATTGTCAAAAAAGGAGTTATCATCCACAATTTGGCTATAGTATTTTCTAGCAATGTTTAAACAAAAATATATTAATTTTTTTGATTTTATTATAAAAATTTAGAAAAAAATCTTTGCTTAATTTATACAATCATAGATTCACTCTAATATCATGTCAGATGTAACATAAACTATCCTTTTGTGGTTGATTAAGCAGCTAGAAACCTTAAGTAAGTTCATCGACCTTTGAACAAGTTACTAAAACTTTTAATTGTCCTTTACAAAAGTTATTAAAAATGATATTAATCAATGATTAAAAAACTGAATAAGTTTAGTTAGCTTAAACGTGAAAACCTTGAACTAACCAACTTTTCGGTTTGATTTTTAACTGTTTAGGTCAATTTACTTTAATAATCCTTGTTGTTAAAAAATCGATTAATTTATTAATTAATCAACAAATTTACATAAATTAATCAGTTTTTATAAATCAAAATAAACTAATTAATTTTCGATTAATAGTATCCTTTTTTCTAGTGAAACTTTGATGGGTAAGGTGAGTCATATTCACTCATATTTCAAAATTCTTCAATTTTATTCAATATTTAATTAGTTTTGTGATAACCTAATACTGATTGACCCTTTCAAACTTTAACCCTCTTATCTTAGCGGTTTAACTTCTCTCTTAATTATTAAGTGTAAGCATTTCCTTACTTAACCTAACATTTTTCGTGATGGTTTATTTTATTTTATTTATTTATTTGTCTTCTTTTTTTGTGTTCATTTATTAACTTATTTTATCTTTTATTTTTATTATTTACCTTGTTTTGGATTTATTGCATTATTTATTATATTACTTATTTTATTTTTTATTTTTACATATTTATTATTATTATTATTTAACATATCGTTTGTTAATTTTTCATTTTTGTCTTATTATTGAAAATAGTTTCTCTACTACTTAGAAATAAGGTTGCGTACTTTTGAGTCTCTACAAACCCCACTTAGTGAGATTTTTACTGAAATATTGTTGTTTTTATATTAACAAGATCTTTCTACACTTTTTTAAATGTAAATATCTCTTAATGGATAAGAGAAAACTAGATACTTGTGAAACTTAAACATGTACATAAGACCTAACAGTTATTTATAGTGAACTTATTAGTCCTCTACATCATAGGTTCAGTAAGTACTCAGACCACACCGCCAAGATGTCATTTTCTTCAATAAACTTTAATTCGCTAAATTAAATTATTTATTTTTTCACTTTATTATCTTTATATTGGAGCTTAATCTAAACTTTTTAACCCTAAATTTTAAAAGAAAATAATTAATAAATGTCCAATACAATAAAAATTCCCACCACACCTTTCAATTAAATGAGCTTGAGACGAAGTGGCTTGCCCAAATACAATTAAATGATCAGTGAAAACTAAATGAGAAATCATCACACCTTGTCTAGAAATTATGTAAGGCTTCCACTTCTTACAAGCTACTTCCCTTGAGATCAAATACCCCAGCTTTTCCATGCAAAGCATGAATAGATATATTTACGAAAGGATTGGTTTAACATTGAGAGAAATAATAGAATTTCTCCGTTTCCTATAAATGAAAGAATCCATTTCTCCGTAGAGCGCTGGAATCAGAAGAAGGATTAAATTATAACCTAATTGAAGCTTTTTCTCCTAGTCCTCTAATATTCTTTTCACCATTTCCTCTAATATTCTTTTCACCATTTCCTTCTGACATCAAATCTTCTGTGCCGTTACTCTATTTCAACTGTATTTTTTTCTCAAAACAACGTCATTTTATGTATAAATAGACATAAAACGATATTGTTTTAAAAAAACATGGTGAAAATAAAATAACGGGCATAGAAAATCTAAACCCTTCGTGACTAGTTATTAAACGAGACGTTAACGTTTTTAATGACATGGCTGCAGTTCAAAGTGTTGTTGCAGGTGTCCAAAATGGCTTTGGGAAACAGAACCTGCCAATCGGGATTGCAAAAAGCTATACCTAGACGCCCGAATATTCTCAAGGGCACATCTCTTCCGTCCGACCAAGTGGAAGGGCTGCATTTTATAAGGGTCTCAAGCTTCCTATCATCTTGTTATGCGGGTGGATGGATAGAGATTCTAGTTGAAATCTATTATTCCTTTCCTTTCACATAATCCAAGTCCCTTCTGTGAATTCAATCGTATGGACAAGTCTTTCGATAACCTTCACTACTTTTGAAACCTCACCTTCCAGGAGAATTGATAGTTTACTAGAAACTCTACATGGTTTTTGGTGATTAACATCCTTAGTCTCCAATGAAGTGTTTGCTGCAACGTGCTTCCAAGTTTCTGAATGTTGTGCAATACCATCTAGGTCCATTACTTGATCGCGACAAAGGATCCGAAGTCAGGACACCCACGTTCTCTGTGTTTTTTAGCAGCTTGACTCTAGTTGGAGTTTGCATCAAACAGCCCCACCTTTAAATTGATTTGAGTTGTCAAACAATACCATTCGACTGTTTGTTTCCCAAGTCTCTTTAATTCCACCTAAGCCCCTGTACAACTAATTTTGTAACCTTTCGCAGATCATTCAAATCGTGAACCTCGAGTACTTCTCAGTTTTGGCCACTTTAAGCGGCCGGATTTTGTCCACGACGAGGTATGTTAGACCATAACATAAATAGAGAAGCAAGATCTCTTTTGCCACATTACTGCCTATTAGGGAATTTGAAATGATTCCATCAATACTAAGTTTGCTTACACAGTCAAATCTATCAGAACAAACTAGTTGATCCAGGCAAAAGACAGGTTCATTAAAGAGAAATGCTCAGGAAACCAAGGGTCCCGCTCTCTTTCTCAAGTCTAAAATGTTTGCTGTCCATGAAATAAGTGAAAGGATGTCATACAGCTTTCAGTTGTAAGGGACAGCCCTGCGCAACAACCTTTCATACTTTCCCCTGCATAGCACCTAGGAACTCCATTCCCTGTTCCCCCATTTTCTGCACATCTTCTGGGGATAATATCTTGATATACCAAACATTATTGACAAATGACCTGCAATTGGGATAGAAACAATATACAAGAACAGATAATATCAATGAGAGACATGCTACAAGTAAAATTTGAATGCTTTCTGTTTACGTTACTTACTCCCAGGGGTCATCACCAAGGAGAAGTATATCATTCTCCCTGTCAACGAATACAAGCTGCCAGCCTGATCTATGAGGGTTTTCCAATCTGCCCTCAATTCCAAACATCTGAGCCAGTTCCTCTCGCAGCTCATGATAGCTGCTGAAACGGGAGATGTCTAATGAGCGTCCAACCGAACCCGATTTGTAAACCTGCAAAAAGAATTATGTAGCAATAATGTGCCAAGACCCATTGTAAAAGAAGCACTTAAAACTTCATGTGGCTTGTACCTTGACGAAGGTTTGACTGGGAGTTGGTGAGCCCTGTTGCCCTGTGCTAGCTAAGAGCTCAGAAGAGTCTTGGACACAATCATACATAGAACTCTGAAGCCTAGAATTTTCCACTGCCATAGAAGGCGTATCAGCTTTAATTGACGAAGAGCCACATCTAGGCATTGTGACAGGTAGTAGAAGTCCAGCTGAATCAATATTCATCCCAAAAATTGTATGATTCTGAACATCAGACTCACAGTTTTCACGTTCCACTACATCATCTTTCTCATTGTATAATCTAGGGAATGACACTGTATTGGCAAGTGCATCAACTTGTGAATTTGTATGCTTGGGAGCCCATGACTGTTGAGATAACCGCTCACTTACCATGAATTGACCTCCTTTTGAATAATCCAAAGGATTTTCACTAGCTCCAGGACACAGAGAACTAGGCACCCTCTGTATTGTACTGGATAGAGAGATATCTGCATTTGAGTTCGTATACTCAATTTTTGAGTAGGATGGAGAAGGAACATTTGATTGCTGTCTTTGGAGCTGCTCAGTCTGAAATAAAAGGGAATCATGGTAATTTCGTTGCCGTTGTTGTCCTTGATTGTCCAGCAGAGTGTTAAACTGTTGCTGTGAGAGATGCTGGGGCAAGCTTTCAATTGAAATTTGGCCCTGTGCCTGCAACATGTTATGGTGCATATTTCGTTGTATTGCTTGCTGTTGATACTGAAGATGCATTGGTGGACTCTGGCTGCATGACTGCTCATGAGACACAAAGGGCTGTTGATACTGCACATGCTGCTGCCTCTGAAGATCACCATTTCCCAGGTTCTGCAAACTGGCTGCCAGCATAGCCTGGTATTGCTGATTATGGTTATTACCCAAAATTGGTGGATCCAGCTTCTGTTGCATCCATGACAATGTGTTTGCAGCTTGAAAATTCAGACTCTGTAAACCCTGTTCTCCACTTCCACCACTTAGCCAAATCAAGCCATTAGCTGCATCACCTGTGTTATCTGCAAAAGGACAATAAGTTGAGGGAAAAACAAACTAGAATACTAGAAATAGGAGAACTGGCAAACCCTGTGCTGGAAATAATTCCAAGTTTTAGTTGTTTTATTGGGACATATAGTGTTACGAGTCTTCAGAAGTTTTAATCTATTATAATTTGATATGTAGTTTTCTTAGGATATAGCCCTGAAGTACCACAAAGATGTCGCTAACTACGTTGTTGTAACATAGTTATTGATTGATTTTGGCTATTAACATGGACTTGAATTTCTTACCTCCTACTATCGTTCTCCAAAGCTTCTAAATCTTTTCTTCTTTCTTTCCCCTTACCCTAAATTCTTGTTGTTTGAGACTATCCTACATCTGGAAGGTATGAATGAATTGACAAAGTGAAAATGATGGTTGGCTGTAGCCGTATCAAGGGCCAAGATGCCGTAGAAGAATCAACATACAGGAAAAGGAAAGAAATGTTAATAGAAGTTCCATTATGCCTTGATTTTTCATTCCCAAAGAAAACTACTAATTGCACCATCAAAGGAAATTTTGTGATATCCAACAGCAAATGAATTGGTATTGGTACAAGACAGGACATTGAGTAAGAAGAGGAAGGGAAACATGCAATTGCCAAAACTATTTCAAACTATATTTCAAAATTAAAATTATTTTCACTTCAAAGTATATATAATTAGTTGGAAAGAATGTTAAAAATGAAAAAGTTAAACAAAAAGATTTATTTAATTAGAATACAATATCATTCTATGGCATAGTTTCGAGGGTAGAATCAAACAATACAGTTGATAAACCTACTCACATAAAGCTACAAAAACCAGAATATTGAAGTTTCTCCAAAAATCCTTCTTGTTTAGTTGAAGCTATCAAAATTAAATTCCTTAAAATAGGCAGTCTTTACATCTATTAATATTTATATCACACATCACATTGTAAGACAAGTTTGAAAGATTGATGACTAGATCTTGCATAAATTCATGCGAAAGAATTCTTTCAAAGTGTGCCATCAAAATATAATATAGCATGGGAAACAGTGTAATTTCTTTCTTAAGAAAAACACAATTCAAGTAGTTTATATCCATCTACTTTTTAGTGTTTTATAGTTTTCATCCCTCGCTTAAATCTATAAGCTACTTCCAAAAGAGTTTATTCTAATTGTGTAGTTCAAATTAAGGACGAAAGTTTCCAAGCAACTTATTATTTGGAGATTTCCAGTTTGATTCATACTCCCCTCTTGTTTATAATTAATTAATGTACTAAATTTAAACAAAAATTTACAGACTATAAACAAAAATGTAGGTCAGCTCAGTCAGCCAGTTAATGTCATTTGTACTTCTAGGATTGAAGTCCGAACCCCACCTATAGCAATCTCTTTTGCATGCAAGAAAATTGGCTAAACTGAACCTAGTCCTTCCCTGCTACGGTTGAACCATCATGTTCAACAAGGCATGTATGGCCAGTTTCTTGATGTATCACAGAATGTTGACCTAGAAGGACATCTATCAACATGGAAAATGTTATGTACATTCTTAGATCTGCATCCCTATTATAATATCACGTGTGTTCTATTTTCTTCCAAGTTATAGCATCCTTAAACCTTTGTATAACTGGTTGAACATCAGTTTTAGGCAAGATAATGTATCCAACCAGTTAGCCTGAGGGAAAGAGATGAAACAGATTTATGAAAGATCAAGGCATAAATACCAAGTAAGGATGAAGATCCAGGATGCCAAGGTCGCTTCAATCTTAGAGGGAAAAGAGAGGGATACATTGGAAAAGTTGTTAGTGGCTCGATTTCCCATAATGATACCCTTGGCTGCCTCTCGCCTGCAGTTGACTCATCCCAACCAACCTATAGAAGACGATAAACCAAATAAGTGCTAAAGGAAAATAATAAAGAATAAACATATATGGCATACTCACGACTGGACTTGCAAGTTGTGAATATACACATTATACCACTGGCAACACAGTGATTAAGAACTACAGCCTCAATCTTCCTCATAGAAAGGTGAAATATAACAGTGACATAAAAAGACACGTCATACCACATATATATACATAAGAGTGAGGTGGTGTCACCAAAAACCTTCTGAATGTGATTTTATTGTTCTAACACAATATTGTAGAAAAATAACTTCATGCATGTAAAATTAATCTAGATTAGCATTTCCAACAGAATTATTGAACATTCAAACTAGTTTGGAAACCTTGAAGTTCAATCTGAAGTTGTATCCATCAAACAGGCATGAAAGAAAATTATGAATAGGGAAGATCAACTATTTTCAAGCAGCTGCGGAAAGTTAGCATGGAATGAAGAACTATATTGTAAGACAACAGATAAACAACTAATGAACCTAACAACGTATACAGAAGATTATAAGCTGCACCTAAAAGAACAACCACAGAACCTAATTCCAAGACTTTACAAAAAGAATTAAATAAGATAACAAATATGTATACTAGATGGTTGATATACATTTCCCATGAAATTAATTGGCAAAAGAGTAGGAGAAAATGAATGAACAAGTTCAACTATATCCTTTCCTTCTCCTTGAAAAATAGAAATATTTGCACATATGCAGCACAAGGTATACACCTTGGAACACATCAGAATTTAGAGGAATTTCTGGCTATTGGTAAAAATGGAGATAGTAATTCAGTATGCTAATGGTACATGACAATCTGAAAGGTGTGGATGCCGCCTGATCACCTTGACAGATCTCCAATGGGAATTCGGCCAACGCACAGGATCCAAATCATTTATGCCAGTTATTGTGCCCATATACCTGTTGAATACAAGCCCATCAAACTGCAGATGTTCATATGACATAAAGACACAACAATATAAACAGTTGCACTTGTCAACATAATGGTCATGGATGCCTGAGCATTTAAGGCACCATTTGTGTGATGCTATTGTAATCAATACAAATTTACCACCCAAACAACAAACATTACCATGTAAAATTAACCAGTATGTACACAGCTGGAGAATATGCATAGATAGAAGCTATTTTACCTATGAATTAACCTGCACTGAAAAATTATGAACCTCGTGTAAATTTCATTTAACTCTATCAATGAAAAGAAAATGGTTTCAGCATATTAAACATCCAGCTCCAAACATTTTACTTCAACCATACAAAATCAGCATGAATTAAGACATCAGGGTCATATGTTAGATACATACATACACATACACATATATATAATAGGCACACTGAAGAATTAGTCAAATGTTTTCCATAAATTAGATTCAAAGATAGGGGAGATATTATCATCATTTTCTACTAGCAACAATTATAATACCTACGCACACTTGATTCTTCAGTCTCAAAAAGCATCCGGAAGCGCATCCCAATCGATACACGTGTATGAAATACTGCTTTAACATATTTTGAGAGGGGTATAACAAACTCTGATGGACTAGCCCTGACAAGAATACACATGTTAAATATGGAGAGTAGATCAATCAAACACAACAATAAAGAAACCTGCAAGCACCTTTTGCACCTTGGGTTATAAAAGACAGTGAAGCAGCTAGTAGTTGCTGCAGCATGGGCTGCAGCAGCAAGCAATCCAATGTGCATGCTATCACTGGATAGCACAGATGATGGCATCACAGTTTGCGGTCGAGTGGCTCGACGAATCCCTAGGAGGAGTTGATTTTTCTCATTCCTATTTTAAATATTAAAATGGTAAGTTGCATCAAGCCATACATTGAGTTAAATTACTAAGATGTTCATGTACCAGATAAAAAGGACAGAATCTCCAGCTACAAGCCTTTTGGCACTGACAAATACACTCCAACCCGTTGTGAGTAGATGGCGCTTAGGCTGGCCTGCAATTAAGGAGGGAATAGACATATCCCAATCTTGTGTCAAAAATCTGTTATCAGAATTTAGAAGGCCATTCGAAAGTAATTATTACATGACCTCATTACCAGTGATTAGAATGGGAATAAACCATTTCAGATTACTACCGGACATAACTTCCACTCTGCTACAGAAAATTATACAAAAGGATGCAGTAATTCTAAATTTACTATCGACTGGGAGAGATGATCAATAGTCAAACACACCGAAAACACATTCTGATATCTGAACTTCTCAATTTATGAGTCATACAAGAGGGAACATTAAAGCTAAATTCCCACAAAATTCTATAAGCAATGCAGGCCAAAATGGTTTTAACCTTAGACATTGAACTTCCAAAGTATGGATAAGACAGTCATAACTCAGAGTTCAACGTAGTCTTCAATGTTTTTACAGCCTCCATCCCACCTTTTATGATTATCAAATAAAATAATACTAACTATTCTCACACAGCAATAGGTGCCTTTAGCAAAAACCAAAATAATGATCAAATTGATCTTAAGCCGCACACTAAATATATGTACTGCTTGATGGTTCCCAACTTTGTTTTCTTTTGTAGAAATGATGTCCTAAGCAGGTCAGTACAGTGAGCAGCCATTTTAACTAGTCAAATTCTCTCTTTTCCAACAGATAAAACAATAATTTCAAGAAAGCTACTTAAACATACATAAATTAAACTATCTCATATGCATGCTTCTCCCTCTTCTCTATATTCTCTCTGCTTATCTTCCTGCAACCCTCACAGGTAGTTTAGCAAACGTTGGACCCACTACAATATATATAACAAGACTTTAACGGATGCTACTTGAACATAAATTCATGATTGTTTTTGTTTCATTTCAATGATCATTTTATCTTTCTCTCTTCCAAGATATTTATATTTTCAGATATGCAACCTTCTCCCTCTTGTCATCTCTCTTCTTGCTGCTTATCTTCCTCAAAAACTCATAATGATGTAGCAAAAGCATAAAATTTCATCCTTAACACCTAAACAATAAAGAAACAAGCACCATAAATATGGAAGTATCTTTTAGAAAGTAACATTTCACAAGAACTGGAAAGTTACATATTGGGGAGATTAATAGCTTTAGCCAAACTTGCAGAAACTCAAAAACATGGGGATCTCTGTCGCAAGAGACCATAAAGGCAGCTCATAAAGTTCCAAACCAATTAAGTAGTGTACATCTAGCCCATGTTTAAAAGATTAAACTACCCACATTATTATTCTCTAACCATGTTCTTCAGTTGAAATAAGAAAATCATGAACAGCTGATAAAGCACAAGTCTAGTCTCAGGAATGAAAGTCCTCCTACATGAGACATTCAAGGGATGTAAATAATCATAACCTGTAATATGGACACAGATGCAAGCTACAGAAACAAGTACCAACAACCATATATAACCAATGCATGGACCAACATAAAGCTTACTTGTATATGACTAGTTATTAACACATTGATTGGACATAATAATGCCTACTCATAAATTGTTTTTGTTTACTTGCACACTTGGTGTAGAGAAACAAACCCAAACTGTAGTTCAATGCAAGTTACCAGAAAAATTGCATTACCAATCACAATACCATGAAAACAGATAGACCAACTACTCTACAACACATCATGGGAGATGGCTTTGCAATCTTTATCTGACTAAAATACAATAGATTTAAAGGTAGGTGTTTTCTTCACCTATGGATGTTGCTGGCAGGAAGAATTAATCAATGATAATCAAGTTCTTGTCCAGAGCACATAAGAGTTCTTAGACCCAGTTTATCAGAAGGTTCAGTTAAGAAACACCTATGATCCAAACAAATGACCAACAGAGCCACTTCAAATTGGGAGTTGAAATGAAAGAATTATGTGCTATCAAAATACTTGATACATATAACAAAAATAATTGTCCAACTGTCATATTCACAGGAATAGAGGGGAAAAATGATAAGATTGCAGATGGTCGCATAAAATAAGGTTATTGACACTTGTAACCAATTATACAACATTCCTACAGCATAAAAACTCAAAATCTTAGTGATATTTTTCATGCAGTCAAGGAAAGTTATGGTGTATACCTCGAAAAATATGCCTAAACTTCCATTCAACATCATGGAGATCCCTGGCAATAAGTTCCTGGGCTGGTGGTTGTAGTGTAAAATCCTGCCAAATGAAGAAATAGTAAGAGAAGTGAAAATGATACTTACCACCATTATCAACTAAATATCTCAAAGGAACAGACAGCCAAGAAAATGACTACCAGTGGGGGAAAGACTTTCTCAGCAGCACGACGAGGGACAGAGAAGCCTCCATGAGTACTGGTATCACTAGCTGTCAGTGTCTTACAAAAGTAATTTGTAGGCTGCTTGCTTGGAATTCCCAGCTCCATGGGAATGATGGTTTCTTTCTGCTCTTCCTGGAAGTGCAATAAACCAAATTAGAATAAGGTAAACACAAATGATAAACGTTATTAGATAATAACATTACACCACCGGTGTCAAAGGCTGTAAAGTCATTTGGGCATACACTTCATCTGTTTCGACATCTGCCTGAAACTCCAAATAGGGGTTAATATTTACACGATCACAAACAATCTAATAGAAACAAGATATAAGCGCACATAGTGTGGATTGTCAGACAACAAAAATTTATCCTGCAAGAACGAGATATGACTTGTAACTTTAAAATAAACAAATAAAAGCAAACCCCACATGCATGGTGACATTATGGAGTTGGCATATCAACTGGGGAGACAAGCTTGGGTAATTGGGTATGTGACCATCAACTTCTTTGCCTTGCAGTTGCCAACATAGCTCTGGTTCTTTCCAACAAAGTTCTGTTCACCCGCTCTGCCACTCCATTCTGTTGAGGAGTGTATGCCGTTGTGAACTGCCTTTTAATACTTTCTTGCTTGCAGAATTGATCAAATTCATTGCCAGTGTATTCTCCTCCATTATCTGTCCTCAAGCACTTGATCTTCTTTCCAGATTCAAGTTCTACCCGCGCTTTGTAAACTTTGAAGACTGGAAACACATCTACCTTCTTCTTGATTGGATACACCCAACATCTCCTGGAGTAATCATCGATGAAGGACACAAAATACTTCGCTCCTCCTAGGGATGGAACTGGTGCTTGCCATACATCAGAGTGAACCAGTTCTAGAACTGACTTGCTTCTAGAATTTGATGTGTTGAACTTCAACCGATGCTACTTGCTTATAACACAATGCTCACAGAAAGGCAGAGATACCTTTATGAGCCCTGGAAGTAGCTTTTGCTCTGCAAGAATCTTCATTCCCTGTTCAGACATATGCCCAAGTTTCTGATGCCACATCATTGCTGATCTTTCACTTGAACTACTTGAGGCAACTGATGCTTCAGCTTCTTGCAAAGTCTCTCCCTTCAGCATATACAAATTTGCAGCTATCTTTCCTCCCTTCATAAGTACAAGTGCACCTC
Organism: Erythroxylum platyclados; assembly: GCA_027563515.1. Lineage (NCBI taxonomy): Eukaryota > Viridiplantae > Streptophyta > Magnoliopsida > Malpighiales > Erythroxylaceae > Erythroxylum > Erythroxylum platyclados. Next base: position 2,388,932 of record JAOQMM010000007.1, read on the forward strand.
GAATTATTTTCATGATCTTGTTTTCGACTTCAACCTTGCAACCAAGATCATCCAATTGTCCTATAGACAATAGGTTCTTCTTCAGGCTCTCCACATGCCGCACATTTTGAATAGTACGAATTGTACCATCATACATCTTCAGCTTGATAGTTCCGATGCCAACAATCTTTAAGGCATGATCATTGCAACTGTACACAGATCCTCCAGAGATAGGTTCATAATGATGGAACCATTCTCTTCGAGAGGTCATATGGAATGTAGCTCCTGAGTCAAGAAGCCATACTTCAGCAAATCTTTTCCTGCCTTCATTAGTCGTTGCTGCTTCACAAGATAGAGCATCTCCTTCATTGGAACAACTTGCCACATTTCCTTGAGGATTGGAATTTTTCTTTAAATTCCAACAATCTTTCTTCAGGTGACC
>JAOQMM010000007.1:2418737-2432688 GCA_027563515.1 Erythroxylum platyclados
AAGAGCTCGAAAAGCTCAAAATCCTCGCCGGAGGACCCGAGCTCTACCCCGACCTTGTCAACCTCAATACCATTCCTTCTATTTTGGGCCTTCTCTCCCACGAAAACACCGATATAGCCATCGACGTCGTGCAATTGCTTCAGGATCTCACCGACGAGGACGTTCTGGAAGACAACGACGAGCCTGCTAAGGTTCTAGTTGATTCACTCCTCGAAAACAACGTCTTGGAGTTGCTGGTCCAGAATCTTCAAAGGTTATCGGAGACTGACCCGGACGAGATGGCCGCCGTCTACGGTACACTAGCTACCATCGAGAATCTGATTGAGGTTAAGCCAGCGGTGGCGGAGATGGTGTGTGAGAGAACCAAAATACTAAGATGGTTAGTTGGGAAGATAAAGGTTAGGGAATTTGATAGCAATAAACAGTACGCGTCGGAGATACTAGCGATTTTGTTGCAGAACAGTACGGCAAATCAGAAGAAGTTAGGGCAAATGAATGGTGTAGATGTGGTTTTGCAGGCAGTGGCAATGTACAAGTCCAAGGACCCCAAGACTTCTGATGAGGAGGAGATGGTGGAGAATTTGTTTAATTCTTTGTGTTGTTTGTTGATGCCATTGGAGAACAAGGAGAGGTTTGTTAAGGCTGAGGGTGTGGAGTTGATGATTATTATCATGAAGCAGAAGAAATCTGCTTATGCTTCCGCCATAAGAGTTCTCGATTTTGCCATGACAAATTATCCGCCTGCTTGTGAACGTTTTGTTGATGTTTTGGGCTTGAAGACTGCTTTCGCTGCTTTCATGGGTAAGGCAAGTTACTCTTGCTCTTGTTTCTCTTTTTCTTTGCAAGCAAAAGACTGCAGCTTTTTGTTTGGATTTCTTGTTGGAGATATGTATAAATGAAAGAACTTAGTGGTTAACAGAATTTGTACCCGACATATGTCATACCCTACTGAGGTTTTACACCTATATTGTGGTTACCTCCTAGGTGTGGTGATTATTTTATTAACACAATCTTCTTCTTTATCCTTTAGATTCCTATTAGCAAAAAGAACAAGAAAGAAAGATACCAAGAAGAACTGGAAGAACGCATTGTGTCCCTGATAGCATCACTGCTTGGTGAGTACCCAGGTTCAACACTTTTAAGCATTGTGCGTTGTTGGTGGCACACAGTGATGTAGGATGATTAAAAGATATGTCAACTAGTTAATAAAATAGAAAATCTGGGCTGCTGGATTTTGCTATGTTTGCTGCAATTTGAATTTCACGGCTATAATTTCGATATATGCTGGTGAAGTTCAGATTAAGGTTGCTGGAAATATATATTGAAATTTCTGGAATTATAAACAAAATAATGGGTAGTTCTATGAATTACTCCTAGGATAATGAAACTAGGAATGACTTCTAGAGTTTAAGAATCTCTTAAAAGAAATTATCATACCTTTTTTGAGTTTGTATAAAAATCAGTCTTACTTTCATTGAAAGGTTTATTACATATGTAGAAAAAATTTAGAACCCTAAGCATAATTGTTAAAAGATTCCCAACTAAGATTTCTGAAATAGATTTTAATTGTACTCTAATAAAAATTCTTTGTTCATAAATAAGCTCTACATAAATTAGGACTATATAATTAACAATAGTACCACAGAAGCTCTTACTCTTCATCCCATCAAATTAAAGCTTGTGGCTGAGAAATCTACTCTCTTTTTTTTCCCCAGTATTTAACTTGTAGACTTTAAGCTATAATGCATCTCACAGTACCTGGAAGTGTTATTTACCCCTTCTGTTGTAAAAATCAAGGGAAAGAGACCAAAAAAAAAAAAAAACCAGAAAAAAGAAAAGAGAGAAAGAAGAAGGAGAAAACTGATATTAGCATGTTTGCATGATGCTAGCCATTGTTGAAAATGCATACAGGTGGGATTAGTTTGGGTTACTATAGTCACGTACTTGCCAATAGTTGTAGAATACTGCTGCTTTTCTCTCACCTCAAACAAAAGTGCAATCTTGAGTGTTAAGTGATCTTGGATGAACGTGTACCTCATCAGGTGGGATTTTAAGAGGTTCAAGAAGGGACAGGTTGCTTGCCAAGTTCGTTGAGAATGAGTATGAGAAGATAGATCGCCTCATGGAACTCTATATGAGGTCATCCTTCTTCTCTATATGGAAACTGAGACTATACCAAACCCATATACTTTCTTCCATCTTGCTGATATTCCACTGAGAATTGTTTTACTTGCTTCTGAAGCAAAGCATGCAGTAGTAGTTGTTATAAATTATATGCTAAGAATTACACTCACGTGTTGGATTTCTGATTGATCATTTGAGCAGGTATTCAGATAGAGTAAAAGCAGAGACTGAACGGATGGACCAACTTGAACTTGATGATTTAGAGGTAATTTAATTGCATCTTCATATGGATATTCTTCGAGTCAACAAGTATTTTACTTACAGGAGTGAGTGGGTTGGCAGATGGATGAAGAGGAAAGATACAACCGTAAATTAGAATCTGGACTTTACACTCTTCAGGTTAGATCATGCCAATGTTGTCGAATTCAACTAATCTTTCTGATAGTTGAACTCATGATAGTTCAAAACTGTATGTTGTTGCTGTTAGAATATTATACTTACTTTCATTAAATTGAATTTGTGAATCATTGTCTCTCTTGAATTATTATGATGGCTTTTGTACCCATGTAGACTGAATTAATAGTACCATATAAATTGAATTTAACTACATCATGATCTGATGAGAAGAAATTAACTTAACAAGGATCAATTTAGTGTGGATAATGGACAACAATACAGAAGTTATCTCATTGTCAAGCTGTAATTTATTGTAATGATAATGAAAGGGAACCGCTTAGAATTTAGGTGTTATTCCTACATTATATTCGTGTCTGCTGTTTGTAGTACTGTGAAATCACACTTTTACTCTGAGATCTGCCTTTATTTTTGTTTTTCTTCTCCCTTTATGATTGTCAAATTACTAGTTGGACTACTACTGTGTTACTTGGCTAGTTTCTTTTACAAATTTTCTTTGTTTCCATCTTATCCTCCAATCAGGATTTTATTTGAGAATCCAAACTCTAGTGTAATTAAGTTGTGAAAATCCTGTATGTAAACCACTGGAAGATTCAATTTACAAATTTGCCCACTAACTTCTGATTTTGATCTATAACAGTGGGATCCTTTTGGGAATGTTATACTTTCTTGCCCTATTAGTCATTTCTTGAACCTACAATAATAGTATTGCAAACTCAAAACATTGGGATCCATCATTTTTAGGGTTTTAGGAATCACTTTTAAATCAAAGTATCACTCCTAAAGAGAAAGCAGCACACTTCCCTTCAGAAAGTCAAAAGATTCCCATCTCTCCTTCACAAACAAAAAAGAAAAACTTTAATAAGAAACTTGCTATCCGAGCCCTACAAAGACAAGGGACTCTTTACTTATTATCTACTAGGTACATATTAAATCCCAACATTTTAAGTAATGTTTTCAAAATCAAACTAGAAGTTAAACCGGTAAGATAAAAGTCTAACCGGTATTAGACTGTTATAAAATCACTTAAAGATTGAATAAAATTGAAGAATTTTAAAAATGATAAAAAATTTGTCTTTATTCATTTCAAAATTTAAAGCTTAATTGAAAAAGAGACTATTAAATGAAAATTAGTTGATTTATTTTAGTCTATAAAAACTGATTAGTTTATGAAAACTGATTGATTAATTAATAAATTGATCGGTTTTTAACAATAAAAATTATTAAACTAATTAAACCCGAAAATTGAAAACTAATCGAAATGAAAAATTAGCTGGTTTAAAATTTTCACGGTTAAATTGGTCTAATCAATTTGATTTTTAAAACATTGATAAAAAGATCCTAAAATAAAATTATTTGATTTTTAGCTTATAGCAATAAAAATTACAAGTAGAGGAGTTTAGGGAAGATAAGACATAAACTGATCCCACTCCCCATCAAAACCACTATGTTTCCTAACTTTTTCCCCTAGTGTTTCAATGCTCATTGTACACCTGGGCCAATATTGCTTTTCGCACTATTTGTATTGGTGAAGTCTCTAGATCTAGTCTCATAAAGTCCATTCTCTTCCTTATCTCTGGGCACTGATGGTTCATCTTTGTTCACTCTCATCTCATTCTTGTCATCTTCAGTTGTTTTCTGTTCTCTATTGCTCTAATCTAACTGCCATTAGGGGATGGCTATTGGGTGGGCCATTGTTGGGAGGGCCATCACTTAAGGTGATTCATTAAGAAATTCCTATCATGGGTCTAGTATTTTATGAGCTACCTATTGTACTCATATAAGGTAATCCATACCTATCTACTTGATCAAAAAGAAGGAAGTGAAAGTTGGTACTATTACCCACAGCTTCCGTCGATACCTAGCTGAACAAAATGAAACCAATTATAGAAAATGAAAAGTTTTTTTTTCTTATATCCCAATAATTTAAGCTTCAAACATTTTAGCATTGTTTAACCCATATCCCCTCAAAATTAAGTGTGTATTATGGTTAATAGAAAGGTACTCCCTGTTTGGAAATTATGAATGCACCTTACTTGACAAAAATTAAGAAGGTTGAGTGCTTTAACCTTCATGCCCTAAAATGAATTATAGAGTTATGTAGGAAGATGCCCAAATCACAAACTCTTTTGTTTTCCCTTTCTATCCAAACCCTGAATTCAGCAATAGTTGATGTATATTTATTTTCTTGAAATATTGACTTAAGCACTACCTTTATAAAAGTCGACGTACCCAATGTACAAGACTCCCCGCTTTGCGGGGCTCTGGGGGTCTACCTTTATATTTTCAGTATTGTTCTAATTCTTTCTTTTACTTTTTGCTTGGAAATGCAGTTGATTGCTGTTATTCTGGGCCATCTATGGTGCTCTGAGTAAGTTCTTTTTAATAATTCTCATCTTCTGTTCCTGTTGAAATTAGTATTTTGCAGTTCTTGATTCCTTAATGATGCTTCAATCGTTTCTTGCAGGCACCAGGGATTGAGAGCAAGAATTGAATTATTACTGAAGCAGCATAAACTTACTAAGCAAGATGTTAAGGATATACTTCAGGTATATGCTTTGCAACTGTGTTTATATTTGGTTGGGTTACTTTATTGCATGTATCTTCATTTTTGCTTGCTCCACACAACCTTTTTCCTGTTCTTTAAATGCTTTCTTTGTTGGAGGATTTCAAATGCATTCATTATATAGAGGTTTAATTGTTCTAAGTGCAAATTGCTCTAATACGCTGCAAACTTTCTTGAAACCTTGATGTCTGATGCTTCCTCTTTTGACAGAAAATTAAGAAAAAAAATTCTTTCTTTTTTCAATAGTACGGTTTCTATTGAAAAAGCTCGCTAGTTTTGTTGAGGTGACACATTCAATATCATGGTTTCTTGATGCATAAGAAATTATTCACTAAGGAGACTGATAATTTGTGGAATTTGTTGTATGAAAATTGAGAAGTTACTGGTCTTGTCCATTTTAACTAAATGCTGGCCTAGTATGCAACTTGTATTAGTACATTCAGTATTGTGCATTATGTCTCTTAGTATACATTGACCCTACTCATAGGATTTACTATTGTCAAATTTCTTGTAACCAACTCCCATTTAAGCAAATTCAGAACACTCTAGCAGTTGATTCTCCAATGCTGTTCCCTGAAGAGTGATCCGACTTCAGATGTTGTACTTCAATTATCCATTGCCTTGTTATCTAGTTGGTACTACCTGGTTAAAAAGTTGTGGTAAATATACGAAAGAATCATCCGCACAAGTTTGCTTTTCTGGAGTGTCAATTGCAATGATCCATTTCATGCATACATTTCTGTTTGATATAGGTAATTATTGTTTAGTACACGCAGTAAATGAAAGATGGGAAAATTTGAAGCTCAGATGATGATTACATCTCTAGCCCTTTTCCTGGGATTGAACTATCATGACCCACATTTGCTTGCTTGTTCTTGGAAATCTTAGGAATATCATGACAACATTGGTGATCTGGATGGGCCAGAAGAGAAGGAACGAGCACAGTCAAGGATACAGAAATTTATTTCTGCTTTTTGATCGTGTCTACTGATCTTCGAGTTGTTAGGCACGATTGGGATATATATGATTGTAGCGCTACTGATTGAGCAATGGCTTTCAAATTATTTGCAGTAAGTAATATCCCATATAATTTAAGAAAAAAGTACAAATTTTCTATTTTAAGAAAATTGTTTAAATTGAGTTCTAAAAACTTGAGTATTTTATAATAATTTAAAGAGTGACTTTATCAACAAGCTCAAGCAGCAACTCAGGTTGCAAAGACTCGACTCTCTTTTGCGCTACAATGAAATGCTTCATGGAAAACAGAAAGCATGAAAAATGAACAAAACATAAAAACAAAATCAAACCCATTTCACCATATCCAGTTCTGTAACGTTTTACACGATAGTAAACCCATTTCACTTCATGTCTAGTGCTGTAATGTTTGACCGGCGGCAATACCGTAGAGGGTAAGGCGTTTAAACTGTAGTTAAAGGAAAGTTAAAGCTTTGACTCAGTCTACAAAACAACAATTACACACGATAAGATTATTAACACATAAGCAAAACCCTAAGGAAGATTATGGCTGACGAAGAAGAGTGATGGCAAATGAAATGGTGCACGCCATAAGACCCATCAAAGCCAAGAAGCCATATTTCCTGCGAAACAGACCAGTAAAAGAAAGGTATTGAAGAATATCAATTCAATTAAAGATAGTTGAGTGTGTGACGTAGATACCCAATTGTAAGGCGATTTTGGGGGTCGCCAGTAGCATAGCCGGTGAAGTAGAAATAACGAGTGACAACATAAAGAGATCCAAGAACAGCGCTCACACTTGGATGCCTCATCCCTCCCAGTATCATCATCACGAAGAATACGGGCATCAGCTCCAGCGAGTTTTGGTGACCTCTCTAATCAAATCATTTTGATATCATGTTTCCATCCAAAATTGAATTAATTTAACCAACCAGAAATTTAGTTACCTGAACGCAGTTGAAGAGCTTGGCTTCTTTGTTCTCGGATTCAACGGCGTAGAGAGTGGGATAAGCAACTTTGTACTTCCTTCGGGCTTTCCCCACTTGGGCAGCCATCCAAAAATTGAGAAAGGTATAGGTAACCAGAACAAGAACTACATACCCATAATCCTTACCCAATATTATTCCTCCTTCTCCACCCATCTATCCTCCCTTCTTCAGTTATCTCCGGCTCCTTGTTTGCACTGGTGTTGTTCGTGATCGTGTCTCCTATCCCAAACGCTCTTGTTTAAGCCTAACTGTACCGTAAGCGACTCTTATAGTCCACTCTTGGTTACTCACGGCCCCATTTTTAACGAGGAAAAATATTTAACAAAGGCGCCGGCATTTATAGGTAAACAGTAAATAAATACACAATAAAACGTCACTGCCTATGTCGTTATTAGAAGTATGTCTTATTTATCGCAATTTTGTAAGTGTCAGAAAGTAGAGCCGGCATGCTTGCTAGTTAAGCAACCCAGAGCTAACGACGGTGTAATTGCTCAATTAAGAGCACATGCTACACATCATATCAGTCAACTACACCAATGTTTACAATTACCCATTAGTTAGGTGGCGTATATACACAGAAACACCAATTATTCGTGAAATAACTGGACTCTTAAATAAATATGCTTCAACTCTCTAAATAGCAACGTAAATTAGCCTAAGTGAGCATTTGATTCTAGGAATATACTCAATAAAAATTAAAAATGGCTTTCGGTGGAGTTACATAATGATGTAAATAAGAATAACAACAAGTGGATCGCGCTTAGGATGCGCAAAAATTTTTCTGAAGTCTAAGCTTGACCTAAGTCTTAATTAGGCTTGAGTCCAAGTTCAATCAGATTACGAGTAGCTTGAAGTCTAATCAAACTTAAGTAGGAGTAGGCTAATCTTTGAAGCTTTGTGTGTGAATTAGTACTTTTCAATTCTCATATTGAAAGTGAAAAGACAAAGAGAAAAATAACTTTATAAATCGAACAATTGGGTCGTTGACATGTTCATGAATCTCCTAAATGATTAGACTTTTGAACTTAATTTTACCTAATTGGGTTTTAGGCCCCTTATCCCAAATGTGTTTTATTGTTAAAAATATAATTTTAGTTGAAAATAAAATAACATTATTTTTATTTTAGTTAGACTTTGGATCAATCTAGGATATGGAGCCTAAATAAAAGCCTAAAACTTTTAATAAATAAAAGTCTGAATCTTACTTGAAACCTAATTAAATCGAGCCAAGTCCATTGTTCGTAAACTTCAAATCAGGCCAAACTAGGTTCGATTGGATTAGACTCGATTGTTTTACCATCTTTACGTGTAACTACCCATTTTCTGCAACTACTTAGTTATGGTAATGCAACTATTTTATATTGTATAAAGCAATTACACTATAGTTGTCTTTGTCAAAAAAGAGAGGAAGGGAGAGAGTGTAAGGGGCACATTTATATTTCACGCGTCTCTTAAGCATTTAACTCATATTAAGTCTAAGTTGGTGAATGACTCTTTTTATAAATTTATTTATTATTGTTGGACTTAAAACTCAGTCACCCCAAAATATACAAAGACATTTGTGTTATTAAAATATAATTAAACCTTTTAAGTTAGCAATTTGAAAGGTACAAGGAGACTTTAAAAAAAGGATTAAATATGTTTAAACTTTCAATCATGAAAGATACAAGCGCAAATTTTATAAAGTAAAATTATGAGAGTAAAGAAAGTAGATGTAAAATGTTATTGAAATACAAACTTAACTGGTATCATTGAATAAATACATAAGTTCCTTTAGCTAGCGTCATAAATACTAGACTTAAACAAAGGATTAAACAAGTTTAAACTTTTAATCCTAAAAGATACAAGCACAAATTTTATAAAGTAAAATTATGGGAGTAAAGAAAGTAGATGTAAAATTTATTAAAATATAGACTTAAGTGGTATCATTGAATACATATATGAATGCCTTTAGCTAGCATCATAAAAGTATTTAGTTTATCCATCTAATCTTTATATAAGAAGTTATACTCTTAAGGTTCACACTTCTCATAGTTATAATTGCTCACTTTAGTATCAAAGTATCTCTTTAGGAGAAAATTATAGTATTTTCAAATGCATTCAATTATGCATAACTGCCAATTGTAATAATAAGAAATAAGAGGTTTTCTTAAATACATTGTTTAGCTTCATCTATGAAGACCAAACTTACTAATTGCTTCTACAAAATGTGAGCAATTCGTTAACTTGTGACAATGGATCTTTAATAAGGTAATTCGTTATATAATCTCATTAGGATATCTTAGCAATTGAATCAATGATATTGATCTCTTAAGAGGGAGGGGATAAATTAAGCGTTTAGAAAAATAATGGCCCTTAAATTTTTGCAAGTATTATGTATACCTATATGATATAAGACTAAATTTAGCAAAAGGTATGAATTGCTCTCTAACTTTTAGGTCTAGGTTATTGGTATCACATTATACTTTAACATTTTCAAAATGGTACTACTAACACTCTAAATCTTAATATAATTAAATTTTTGACATTTTTTAGTATATGTGCCATCAATTTAGTCTATGAGGTCATAACTAGGCAATTTGGATCGAGCAAATGTTGATGTGATCTTAAAAATGATTTCTTTAAATATTAGCCAAAAGTGTGATTTCACTTTAATGTTTTACAAAAAGTCTAAATAAGCACCTACTATTATCTCTATTAGTACTTTTGCACCCTATTCAGGATAGTACTATTTTAGTAACGTTAGGGTGTAAAGTGGTACTAGAGATAATGGTAGGGGTTTATTTAAAGCTTTTGGGAAACGTTGGGATGAAAATCACACCTTTAGTTGACTAAATTTTATATAAGCTTATTAGGCTAGTATCAGGTTTATAGGTCTACAAAAATAACTACTCAGAGCAATGGTAGTGTTCCCCTTAAAATTATAATGCTCAAGTAAGTGAAAATTGAGAAGTGCAATCTTTAATTGAGCTTGATACTAATAGTGGTTATGGGTACTTACCTTAGGATGCCTATCTTTTATAAAAGTGTAGTTAAACTCTAATTATCTTAGTAGAGTTAGGTTCTAACTTCTACTAGGTAGCTTAATTGGTCTTTGATTAGGACTCTACCACCTCTTGTAGATGAATCCTATCTTGATTGAACTTTACGTTTCTAGATAACTAGTCCTCTTACGTGAGCCTGAAGCCATATGCCTTATCAAAGGTGATGGATAGCTTTGAATAAATCAAGCCTAATTTGTACACTTATTAGAAATGTATCAACCATATTGGTTCTCTAGAATGGAAAGTGGTAAATTTAGTACTGTGTATATACTTATATAGCCATGCATGCATTCGGAAGATAAATTTTGGCTTACACAATTGGATACATAATAGTGTATCCAACCGTATATCTTCACGAGTTTTAAATTTTTTTGACTTATACGGTTTGATACACGGTCGTGTATCAAACCGTGTATATGCCCAGAAACCTATTTTTTCCTATAAATAGAACATTTTGATGGCAAATGAAGGAGGAATCAACTTGGGACTTCGTGAAGGGCAGAAACTTACTCTTTCAAGAAACCTATAGAGGGCTAAGCTTCTCCAATCTGGCTCAGAGGTAAAATCGACATCGAGGAGCCCATCTAAACATATCGTCTTTGTGTATCGTTGTTCTTACCCTCCTTAAGGATTGTTTATGTTATCTTGTGCTTATTGAATTGGGTATTGTGTAAGAATAATTAAATTCTCTATTTGATTGTTTTTATGTAAACCCATTGCTAGAATCTTAAATACAATACGTAATCGTTGTGTTTGGATTCATTTGTAGTAACTAATGACGTTGAATCATTAGATATAACGTAACATAGGCTAAATAACCCAAACTTGTGTTGTTATTGCTTATATTGATATGTTTTCCTAATCGTAATGCAGTTGTCCATCTAAATCCAGAGAGCTTATTCTAGGTTGTTCAATAGCTAGGTTTAATTAAAGAGCTTGTTTTGATTAAATGCAATCTAAGGAAAAATCAGGATTAACAGAGCTTGTTATTATTTCACAATCAATAGTTCTAAGAGAGGTATGAAAACGATAATGCAATGATGTATGTTTATTTGTGTTTAGGCTGGGATTGATATGAAGTTGATTAGAAATGTTGAAAGGTTTAAAGCTAGCAGAATGTTTGAGACGAGTGCTTCATTAGAGAGTAGCTGGATGATTGACCTGTTTTGTGAGTTTGGTTAATTATGTAAAAACCGCAAGTACACGATGTAGCTGTAGCTAATATTAGCAAGTACGGGTCGATCCTACGAAGACTATGAATACTATTACTTACCTTTCTCCTATTATCTAACTTAAGGATTGATTTTAGAATTTTAATAAAAAGAAAATAAAACTAAAACAATTAAAGAAATTGGAAACGATAATGAATGCAAAGACAGTGAAATTCACTTAGAAAGCTATAGTTATCAAAAATTAGTGTCTAGGTTCAAATCCCCTTAAACCCTTAATAAATTGATCTTTTATCATATAATTGTTTTGTTGATGTATTGGACCGTGGAGACTCCTATAGTATACTAATAGCTGACCTCGAGTCTACTAACAACTAATCATAAGGTCTCTAATCGAGTTACTCAGGTTAAATCTTATAGGATTGCGTTACCAATTTATGAGTCTCTCTATTAGGTTTGACCCTAATCCAAAAGATTTATGTTATCCTATCTCTAGGGTTGTAATCAATTCCTTCTAATTGCGATAGATCTATTCACATTAGGATTTCTCAATCTCTACGTATAAAATCATATTATGATCTAATATTCTCGGGTTCTTAGAACATAAATGAAACGCATAATCATATCACAATATATCAAACAACCAATTGCATTAATAAAAGAATCAAATGATATCAAAGTATTATCATAAGATTCATCTAACCTAAATATTAATTGGACGTTTAGTTACACATGATCAAATAGGAAATCAAAGATACATAAACAGAAATACAAATAAAAAACAATGGGTATAATTCTAAATCTCCTTGATTGTCTTCTATCAAATCTTCTTGCTATATAGAGGCTTGATCTTATATTTCAATAGATCTTTCAATGATTTCTTCATGTTTTCCACTTCTCTGGACTAAAATCACACCTAGAGAATGAGTTCCACGTTTGTAAAGGGTGTATAAAGGGTCCATACTGGCCCTAGTTTTCAAAATATAATGAAGTTCTCATCCCATGCACTATTTTTCACTTTATAGAGTTAGACATGACTTCCTTAGGTTTGAGAAGTTATGACAAGAACTAAGAGATTTTTTTTATAGTTTCTAGTTCCCAGTTTCTTTTATTTTTAAGGATATATGCATGAATCCATCTAGTATATGGAAATTCTTCTCTACGAGTAGTCTTCAAAGTCTTTTAGCAATAAGGACCTTGTTAGTTAAACTTACCTTGTTGATTCCCAGCCCTCCCTTTTCCTTTAGCTTAGTCACTTCATCACAATTTACCTTAGCCAATATTTTCCCTTCCTTTCTTCCTCCTTATAGGAAAGCTTTTATGATTCTTTCTTGTGCCTTGATTACCCTTATTTATAGGCCTATGTGCATTAAACAATAGATGTGAAGGGATCTTAACATAAATTTTATCAACATTTGTCTTCCTATATTAGATAAGTCCCTATTAGTCTAGTGGTTGAGTCTTTTTTGGATTTTTTCAGTAAAGGAATATGATCCTTATACCTTAAATTCTTTGTCGATAACAGCAATCCGAGATACATAAAAGGTGGTTGTATGACGTGGAAACCTTGTATTATTGAAAGCAAATCTACTTTTTCCAAAGTACTTAAAGATAAGATTAGTTAGCCTTTGTTGTGATTCATAACAAGGCTAGAAAGTTCTTTATATATCTTCAATTTAAAGATGATTGTGCCAATAAACATGTCATTAGCCTTATAGAAACTAGGAGATAATTTGCAAAACATAAGTTAGTAAGTTTGGTTTCCTTGCATTTTTGCGATATTCAAAGCCTAGGCTTAGGGAAATGTTGTGACTTAGCAATCTTAAGAAAGCTTCCATGTATAGAATAAAGAGGTAAGGGGACAGAGAGTACCCTTTCCTCTATCCTTTGCTTCCTTTGAGGAACCTTGAAGGTTCCTCATTAATTAGGATGTTGTATGAAGTGGTGGAAATGCACTCCTTGATCCAAATGCAAAATTGATTTGGAAATTCAACTACCTATGGCAGACCGCAAGATGAATTCCTAACTTATCAAATCAAATGCCTTATTGAAGTCAACTTTTGGGGCACAATTTTTTGAAGCTCTTTTCCATACATAATTGTTAAATAATTCTTGCACAAATAGGATGTTATCACCTATAACTCTACCCTCTAGGAAAGCTCCTTGTGATATGGTGTTTTGTTAAATTCTTTTACCTTCTTGCCATTAATGAAGAACTCCTGAATTGCATCAGTTACCATATATCAGATCATTATCCATGCTTTATGGAAAAGGAATTTGTTGAATCCATCTAAGCTTGGAGCATTGTGGGGATTCAATTTAAATATAAAATTTTCAATCTCCTATAAAAAATTATATATTGATTCAAGCCCACGAATTATTGAACCAAAAACTTATTGATTCTTTAGTCAAAGAAGAAGAAGTGGCACTAAACAAGAGGTAATGGTGATAAGAACACCAAATTTTTTCATAATTCAATCAAAGCCATATCTATAACTAACACGGTCTTCTCCCTAATATAAGATGATGGCACTAAGATTTCCATGCAATATGAGCTACAGGATGAAGTCTACTATTATTTAGTGGTTTTTTTTTTTTTTTTGGGGTCATTTTCTGTTTGTTTAGATTTGTGGTTTTGCTCCTATCTATGGTTTTTTGTTTTCTAATGAT
>JAOQMM010000007.1:2451891-2483307 GCA_027563515.1 Erythroxylum platyclados
ACTCATTAAGCTTTTCTATGAACTCAGGCGTGACAATTTCACTATCATTTTCACTCTTCACCGCATACTTCATCCTTTATGATGGCCTGATCATACCTGGAGGCCGTGCACCAGAGTATCTTGCTATGAATGAGTCCGTGTTGGATTGTGTAAGGGAATTTTCCAACTCCGGGAAGCCAATTGCCTCTATATGCCATGGACAGCTGATCTTGGCAGCTTCAGGCTCTGCAAAAGGTCGCAAGTGCACTGCTTATCGCGGCGTTGGACCTGTACTCGTTGCTGCTGGTGCTCATTGGATTGAGCCCGAGACGTTGGCTTCCTGTGTTGTTGATGGCAATATCATTACTGGAACTACATATAAGGGCCATGCTGAGTTCATTCGTCATTTTGTCACTGCTCTTGGTGGCACAATCAGTGGCTCAGAGAAAAGAATTCTGTTCCTATGTGGGGTAAGTGTGTGTGGCTGGTATATTTAATAATTACTTAAACAAGCAGTTTGTTTTCAAATCCTAAACCTCTAAAGACAGATTGAAGTAAAAGTGTTCCAATTACTATTAATAATTTAACGAATAACAAAACTAAGTCTTGTTTCGCACGACTTTATACCTTACGTGATAAATGGATGTGATAGGAATCTTTTATATTCTTAATAACCTGTATGTCATGCTGCTTTTACATCCTTACTACTAATTCAGTAATGTGTGAACTTCAGTTTGAAACGAGGATGGTCAAACTTGAATCCAACTGATCATGTGTAAATAAGAGGTTGATGATGTTAGTCTTGTTGAACTTGTTGATTTGTTTATTAACTTCATATATCTTTGTTAATAGTTTATTTTCCTTAAGTTATATTTACCTATGCAAGCTTTACACTGATGAAAAAAATTCTTAATAAAGACCATCCATGTTAATGTTTTTTTTGCCTTGTCATTTACTTCCTTAAATGCCAAAACTTAATGTTGATGTTATGGCCATCTTGATGACATTTTTTGCCTTGTTATTTTCCTCCCTAAATCCAAAAGAATTAGTGGGCTGAGTCAATATTGATGTGTAGCCAAGTAATCTCATTATTTATTACCTTGTCATGTTTCTTTTAGTCTATGGATAGCCTCCATGCAATGTCTTTATATACTAGCGGTTACAGATCTTGGGTCTGATATTGTCATTACGTGTAATAAAAACATTTAATCCCACTTGTAAAGCTTGATAGCCTGCTTTAATGCTCACTTGGTAAATTTTCATTGACCATATTTGGTTTGTATCTGAATGAATAAAAAATTCAATCACTCAAGTGTTTGATAACGGGCCATCACATTATAGGTGTCTTCTCTGGTTTGAGTCAAACTGGATATGACCACATATTCCATTAATTACTAGTTGTTGATTCATTCTTTATTTCCAGGATTATATGGAAGATTATGAGGTATTTGTTCCTTTTCAATCCCTTCAAGCACTTGGATGTCATGTGGATGCTGTTTGCCCCAAAAAGAAGGCTGGGGATACCTGCCTAACTGCTGTCCATGACTTTGAAGGTGATCAAACATACAGTGAAAAGCCAGGCCATCTTTTCACTCTAACAGCCTCTTATGAAGGCTTAGATGCCTCAAGTTATGATGCCCTTGTTATTCCTGGTGGAAGAGCCCCCGAATATTTGGCCCTGGATGAGTCAGTAATTGCCTTGGTGAAACAATTCATGGAATCCAGGAAGCCGATTGCATCTATCTGCCATGGCCAGCAGATCTTAGCTGCTGCTGGTGTTTTAAAGGTACTAATTCTGACATATTCTAAGAATTTTCCCGTCTATGGTTATATTGAAGACAAATAAACTTATATATTGACCCAATGCTAGATTATTGTGTGCATTGAGCACTTTATGGTTATTTGCTCGAAGTTTTGGTTTGGTGCTAGTAAATTGGAGGTAAGGCATAAAGGGAGAAGAAATTATCAGAATTAGAGTTCAATTATTAGATTAATCATAATATTAGGCTAACCATTAGATTACAAAGTGAGAAAATGTTCACTGGGTCATGCTATTCAAATTTCTCTGATTCCAAATTGTTATCTTGGTTCATTATCTCTGGTGTTTGATCTAATTCATTTCTCTGTTGTGGGCTATACTAACCTTGTATGGCTATATTTGCTGCATACCGCTTATTTTCTAGTTTAACAATTTGGTAGATTAGAGAATTAGTTTTTGTAGCCTGTTTCCATATATAAAGTGTTCACCAATTGTGCTCCTACTCTGGGGACTTGAAAATTTGGTATATCATTCATTATGTTTGAAGAGGCCGTGGCTTGTAAGCAACTAGGTCATAACGAGTAAACCCTAAGGGATTTCCCATAAATAGTCAAGTTATTTAACTGAAAGATTCATAGAGCAGAAGTTATTGTAGCAGAGATGTAGGGTGGATTTGATAAATCTGCTTTGTGATGATTTTAGAGTTTAAATATTGGGAAATTGATGGTTTAGTTGCAAGAATTTGAATGGTGGATCTGAATGCGTTGGATAAGAGGAGTGAGAGAATTGGATGCTTGTTGGATAAAATCAGAGATACTGCAGTTCTATAGACGTCTGACTTTAATAGTAGATGGAGAAAGAATGGTTCTATACCTTGAGAAAGGAGATAAGAACAAGTTAGCATAATAGGTAACATGTATTGCCAAGATATCAAAAAAGGAAATCGTATATTCTCAATGAAAAACCTTCCGAATAACTAGACTAAATATCTCTACAGAGTAGGGAGTTTCTAACCTTTAAGGATTAGTGCTTCAAAACAAGACAGGTAAAGTAACTATAGATTACAGCTCCTACTCAGCTTAGGAACCGCCTGAGAGAGAATTTTTTAATGAGTGGAAGATTGAATGGCAATCTAGATCACCATCTTGAGTTACCAGATCATAAGACAGGTAATTTATCGAGAAATACGAAAAACTATCGCCAAAATATACTTACCTCTGGCTGCAGTATTTTCATGCGGCTGAAGACAATTTGACATCAAGTTTTGTAGGTAGAAAAAGATGAGATTTTTCCATGTTAAGAACAGGCTCAATTAGAAAAGTTTGAAATTTACTGAAGTTGGATTCTTGAAAGAAAATAACGGTGGTATATCTCAAGTATCATAAGAGGTTGATATAACTTCTCACACCATCGATGGTTGTGAGTTGTGGTTCATCTCATTGCTTGCTTATAATCACGTCTTTCTAAATTTTGTGTTTCATCATCCTCTTAATGCTTGTGTTAGGCAACTTTTGATCATTCATTTAGCAATACCAAAATCTTATGTTAGTCTGAGCAGCATCTTCGTACTCAGGACTTTTTCCTCCATTACTTATTTTGCTATGACGTCAATAATTGGGTGGTTTCCTTTCGAAAATAATTTCTCATCCTTGTCAAGTAAATAAGCACGTCTAGCAAAATCAAAGATTGTTTCTTCTCCCAAAAGACTACGACGAGTTTAATGCATTACTTCATATTTACGAGTAAATAGGAGCTCCTGTTTAATCTCATAGTTGGACTTATCCCCAGCACATTTCAGCTTTATTGACCATTGCTACTACGTAAATAGTGGAGAGAACAAATTCCAGCTGCTCATTCTATCACTGTTTTGTTTTCTATATATGATATCTCTGTAATTACTCGCATGTTCTTTTATATGTTCATCTTGTAGGGAAAAAGATGCACTGCATACCCTGCTGTGAAACTAAATGTTGTCTTGGCTGGAGCAACATGGCTAGAGCCTGATCCAATAGACCGCTGCTTCACTGATGGAAATTTAGTGACTGGAGCTGCTTGGCCTGGCCACCCAGAGTTTATTTTTCAGTTGATGAAATTGCTTGGTATTCATGTTTCATTTTAGTTACTGTTGTTCAGTTCTCAGCACTCAATGTATAGCGTATAGATAATAATTACCACCTTGTGGCACACATTGACATGTGAAAGCGCGGAGCCATGACTCCTTGTTAATGTGTGATCTCCCTTATCAGTGGATTGTCATTTGATGGTTATCACCTCTGTACCTTTATATGTCACAGACAAGAGTTTGTAAAACTCATTTATCTATCAAGCTTGGGTTTCTCTTTTTCTAAATCTGAGTGAGAATGATTTAGAATCAAAACATTGTTATATAAGAAATAAAGATGAAGGAAAAAACCAAATTTGATGGCTTAATGTTTGCTTTTCTGTTTGATTTCAATTTTAATTTTTTATAATGATTTTGATATATATTTTGTAAAAGACAAATCTATTTGATTGTTTAAATCATAATAACATTTTTGTGATGACAATATTAAAACGCTAAACTAAGGCTGGAGACATTTATTTTGTGAATTAACTAATTATTTATTTTATTTAATTTCTTATGCAATTTTTATTACTAATTTTTTGTATTTTTAGGAAATATAAATAGTTAAATAGATAATGTTTTTGAAAGCTTAACTGATGCAGACCTAGAGACTAAAAGAACAGTGCACAGGAATCTTCAAAGTATACAACCGCGGTAGTTTGAGCTAGATCGTTGAATAGAAGACTTTGTTGGTCAAGTAGATACTGAAGAATTGTACAACCTGGTTGAACAACCAAGAACCAAGTTCTATTACACTAGACTAGACTTTGAATGGTGCAGATTCCAGTATCGTGAGAACAACTGTCGATGCTAACAACTTTCAGATAAAGCAGAGCATCATCTATAAGGTGCAACAGTCAGTCTAATTCGATGGACTCATAAATGAAGACCCGAATGCACATATCTATAATTTTTTGGAGATTTGTGATACTTTTAAAATCAATGGGGCTAATTATGAGGCAATCAGACTATGCTTATTCTTGTTTTCTTTGAGAGGGAAGCCCAAGCAATGGTTAAATTTGATGCCATGCTCTTTACTGACAATATGGGAACAAGTGGCGTAGAAGTTCCTATAGAAGTATTTTCCACCAGTAATGACTCCGAAACTGAGGAATGACAGCTCCTCGTACTTCTAAGCTGAAGCATAATCTTTATATAATACAAGGGAGAGATTCAAGGAGATGCTGAGATGATTCCCACATAATGGGCCACCACTTTGGATGCAAACCCACACGTTTTACAATAGGTTGAATCAGAGTAAACGACGATTTATAGATGCAAAAGTAGGAGAAACATTGAACAACAAGACACCATAGGCAGCACAAGACTTAATAAAAGATATGGCAATGAAAAAGTACCAATGGTGCTCATCTAGAGCACGAACCAATAAGCTGACCAAGAGTCTAAGCGTACAAAAGGAAAAAAAAAGCAAATTAATAAAATAAAATAAAATAAAATGTCTAGATTAATAAAATCTAAATGTTCCTAATATTATCGTCCCTAGCAATAGTGCCAAAAACATGATTGATATTTTTCTTTATATCAATATTAAGTTAACCGTAAGAGCACAGAGTAGTTGTAGCTAGCACAGGCAAGTACGAGTCGATCTTACGAAGATAGTAAGTATTGATAATTATCCTTCTCCTATTATCTAGCATACGAATTAGATGTTTGGTTTTCAATAAACAAATAAACTAAAATTGGAAACAATAATGAACACAAAATACAAAGGAAATTACTAAGAAAAATCAATATCAAAGATTAGTGTCTAGGTAATGAATCCCCCAAAACCCATTAAATAATTAACCTTTTATGATGTAATTATTTTGTTGATTATTGGACTGTAGAAATTCCTGCCTTATGTTAATAACTCTCTTGAGACTACTAACAACTAATCCATTGGTTGATTAACTGAAATATTTCTAGCTAAAACCCTTAGGAATGCATTATCGATTTATAAATTCCACTATTAGGTTTGACCCTAATCTAGAGGATTTATGTCGATCTATTTCTAAATTTGCAATCAACTACTTTAAATTATGGTAGATCTATTAATAAGATTTTTTAATCTCAAATATATGAAATCAAATGATGCACTAATATTCTGGATATATTAGAACAAGAGTAAAACACATAATTGAATAGTAATAGATCAATCAATATAATTGCGCTAAAGAAAAGATCAAAACATATTGTTATCCCAAACTAGGGTTCATCAAACCTAGACATTAAATGTGTTTAGCTGTTAATCATAAGAAACAAAATCAAAGACATGCATGAAAACAAATAGAAAACAAAGAATTCATAATTCTAAATATCCCTTTCTTTTCTATTAAATCTTCTTGCAAATTTAGATTTGATGTAGTGTTCTATCATATCTATTTTCATGTTAACTTCGTTTTTTGTTCATCTCTGGATCAAAATCTTTACCTACTTGGGTGTTTCCGTCCCAAGTCTGCTGAAAAAGTCAGCTCTCCATTGTTTGCCTCCACTGATGTCCTTTTATAGTAATATTTAGGGATTTCTAAGACATACACAGTTTGATACACAGGCGTGTGAGAGACCATGTTTATTGAAAAGCTCCAAAATTTATGATTTTACATGGCATAGATACTTAACACGTGCACACACACGATTGTGTATCTCTAAATTGCTTAAATCCTTTATTTTATGCCATGATTTCATCCGAATTCTTATCCTTTTGGTCGATGAAGGCAATTATAACCTATAAATGCACTTGGAGGGAATTAAGTACCTAAAAATACAACAAAACTACAAAATGTCAAGAAAAATACATCAAATATTGGTGTATAATAATAGCCAAATATGCATTTAACAAGAATGTAGTGTTTTCGTCACCACATTTCATCCATTCAATTTGAGATATTTGTTTCATAAGTGAGAAATCATATAGAAGAGTTATTAAAAAATGTTATATAGCTACTCTCTCCTTGTCCTGAAGTAGGATCATTTTAAAGCTTAAGTCGATTCCTCTCCAGGGTACTTTTAGTTGTGTTAAGGAGATGATGAGTATTGCTAATATTGTTTTGAAACAAGAGCTTTATCTCCTATTTAATAAGGGCAATCTTATTGACACAAATAAATTGCTTGGAACCCCTAACGTTGAAATTAAAAGCCTTCTAGATGCCATCCTTAAACCCTACTAAATTAAATAGAAAATTGTTGAATCTGAAGGGGTAGAGAGGACTTACAGTACTAAGATGGGTAACATTAGCATGATGATCTGGAAGAGTCTAATTTGTAAAGTTGTGAACTATTAATGGTTAGCAAGGCTTCTGTTAAGTTTCTTTCTAATGAAGTTGACCTCATATTGTTTGTTAAACCAAGGATAAAAGTTACCTCCATAAGGAAGATAAGATATTTGAATGTCTGTCAAACATTATCTTAAATCAAGACAAGGATAACAAATTGATCTGATTCCATATGCTTCTTTTGATTTGAGACATGCATTGAAATCTCCCACAACAAGCCAAAGAAGAGAGGACGTATTTATTAATGATCTGAGTTGATTCCATAGGAATGCCTTTCCGAATGAACTATTATGCGCATAAATGAAAGATATAAGTATTGACCAACCTGCATTCTTTATAAAGACCTCCAAGTGAATCATTTGATCAAAGTTGAATTTAGCGGTGATGTTTACAAAAGAAGTATCATAAACAACTGGGATTCTACCATTAGGATGATGACTTTGGTTTTACATTTGATGCCATTACCTAGGGAGAACTTCAAAAAGGATATAATTGTGTTATTTCATGTGAGTTTCCAAAATCCTAGCTATAACTACTTTATTCTAAGCTATCAAACTTCTTACCAAAAGTTTTTTATAAGGAGGATTAGCTCTATTGACATTACAAGTTAAAATAATCATGATTTTAACTCCTCAGCTGGAGCCTTTTTCTTCCTGTTTGATCTCCTCTTGATCATAGGTTCAAATTCCTGTTAAAAAAGCTCTACCTAATTTAAGACTTTGCCTTAAGTAACATCATTAATTCTAGCCCGCTCTTCTATTGTTGAAGTTTCTATAGGTGTAACAATGGTGTTTTGTTCTTTATTTAGATTGTTATTATTGCTAGTGTTCATAACTTCTCTAGGTTGAATGCTTTACTCACTGACATTAGCAGCAAGTGGTCCTTAAGCATCATTAGTTACGCTAAATCCCATAACTTCCTATTATTCTCCAATCTTAAAGAACTTGCTAGTTTGTTTCCGAACTTTATCCGTTGTGAGTTATGGTTTCCAAGCATATGATACTCTTATTTAATCTTTAAAAGATTCCAAGCATTCATATAATCCAATCCATATAAATAGGCTTACTAATGAAACTTGTAATATGACTAAGACCAGAAGTGATCCAATACATAAGAGGAACTCCATGTGTGCAGATCATTTATGGTATATGTTCCTACTTGATATCCTCCATCTTCATCCCAGGTCTCCAAACCTGAAGAAGCAAGGGTTTATTGTTTGTATGCCATGGTCCTGGTACTTTTTTTGCATCATCTGGGTTGGAGAATCTGAACAAAAATACAACATCACTGTTTATAAAGATATCTTGTAATCTATAGGATTTCCAATTACTCATTGCCTATTTCTTCATCATTGGAAATGCCACTCTCTTGTCTAGAAAGAAACCAAACAAAGTGGAGTTCCATTTGTTGGCACTTGCTATAAGAACTTCCAATAGAGGAAAGACAATTCTATTGTCTGAGGATTCATTAGGAGGAACAAGTTGATTTTTATTTTAGGTGTGGCTTCACTTGCAACTTGAATCCAGGATCTTCTGATAGGGAGTACACTAGTGCTTTCATGATAATAAGAAGAAGAAAACTACAGGAAGGAGGATGAAGTGCAAAGGAATGATTAGGGCTAGGGGAGTAAAAGAACAATGGATAAGAAGAGGTAAGTTACAAAAGCAAAGAGAGAGTTTGTAAGCCAAACAGATCAGGTTAAAAATTGAGAAAACTGGAAACAATAAATAGATAAAGAATGCTTGTTCACAAGAGAAGCCATAAAGCTCAAAGAAGCAATTTGAATAGTAAATTCAGTAAAATGGACAACGCCAAGGTTGAGACATGATTTTAAAAGATTTAGAAGAAGAAAATCCAAATGAAATCTTATGTATCTTTCGTGGTTGACTTGTTCTTGATCAACGACTAATGCAAAATTGTAAGGACATCATATTTGTTATTATTGATAGGTTCAATAAGATGGCAACCAATGATGCCACACGTATTGCTAATTTATCTTTTAAGGAGATAGTGCATTTACATGGTTTGACAAGAACAATTGTGAGTAATAAAGCTGTTAGTTTCTTAAGTTATATTTGGGGCACTTTTTGGAGTAAATTAGGCACCAGAATATTATTTTCTACCATTGCACATCCTTAAACGGATGGACAAATTGAGGTAGTTTATAGGACCTTACTACATTACTACGCACCATTATTCAAAGAACTTAAAACAATGGGAAACTTGTTTACCACATGTTATGCTGCGTATAATAAGGTTATGCATTTTGTTATGTCTTATTCACCTTTTGAATTTGTGTGTGTTTTTTATCCTTTGACTCATTTAGATTTTTTGGTTTTACCTGATAATGAATGTGTTAAAGAGAAAGGCAAACTTTGATAGGGATTTGCATGCTAAGATTTGAACTAATATAGAGAAAAATAATGAGTAATATGTCAAGTAAGCAACAAAGGGCTCCAAAAAGTTACCTTTAAACTTCGAGATTAGGTTTAGGTTTATATGCGTAAAGAAAGATTTGCTACCCAAGGGAAATCAAAATTGTAACCTAGAGGAGATGGCCCTTTCTAAGTGTTGGAGCGAATCAATGACAATGCTAATAAGCTTGATTTACCAAGTCATTATGGAAATGTTAGTGCTATTTTTAATGTTGTTGACTTATTAAATGTAGGTATTTTAAGGATGAATCCTTTCGCGGAGGGAGGGAATGATGGAGATCATCTTACATTAACACTCATCGATCCACTACATGTCATTGTAGGTCATATGACAATAGTAAGAACTAAGCACGTGAAGGAGGCTTTACAAAGGTTAATAATGGAACCAAGATTAATTACTTATCTTTAGGCCCGAGATGATGGAAAATGGCTAACAAATGAAAAATAATGCTTGTAGCCTACTACGCAAGGATGACCCACATGCATAATTTTAGTGAAGCCCAATCAATATAGTTACCTTTTAAAGAGCTAAAAAATGTGGGATTAGACAAAAAGTTCATGTTTTGACTTTATTTCATTAATTATTATTAGTTGCCAAGTTATTTTTAGAAATATTTTAATATTAAGGCTTACTAAGGGTAATTTGTATCAATTAGTTAAGGGAATCCTTCCTAATCAAGTCTTTCCTATTTAATTATGTTTAGGAATATTCAAAAGACATTTCATTATAGAAGTTTCATCATTTGGTGACTATTTAAAGAGGAAATATGGTGTATTACGAAAATCAACTTATCATCAATAAAATTTCAGTGTTTCTCTATTATGAGAGCTTTCTCTTGGTTCTTTAGTCAAGAAATAAATTTTTTTCTTTTCAAGGTAACTTGTAGTGATCAACTTATAACTTTGGTTCTAATCCAAAACTTTTTTTAAGGTCAAGTTCTTTGTTTAAATTAAAAAGGATTTTGAGTTTTCTTTTCCTTGTTGATTTCAGGTTTTAGCTATTCCTTCACCAAGGTTAATATCATCTAATTTTGTGCACCAATAAGAATTCCTAATTTATATTATAATCTCTCTTAAGTATCATAACCCCTATTCTTATATTGAATCAAATGAAATCTCTTTCTAACCAAGACAACTTAAGAATGCATTAATTCATTTCATGAAATCCCATTATGTGTTTTACCCTAATCTAGAAAGATTATGCAATCCTCTCTAAAGTGATTCATTTCCTAGACCCTACATGTCAACATTATTTTTACTGGTGTTGCTGTCATTATGAGAGCTTTCTCTTGGTTCTTTAGTCAAGAAATAAATTTGTTCTTTTCAAGGTAACTTGTAGTGATCAACTTATAACTTTGGTTCTAATCCAAAACTTTTGTTAAGGTCGAGTTCTTTGTTTAAATTAAGAAGGATTTTAAGTTTTCTTTTCCTTGTTAATTTCAAGTCTTAGCTATTCCTTCACCAAGGTTAATATCATCTAATTTTGTGCACCAATAAGAATTCCCAATTTATATTATAATCTCTCGTAAGTATCATAACCCCTATTCTTGTATTGAATCAAATGAAATCTCTTTCTAATCAAAACAACTCATAATGTGTTTTACACTAATCTAGAAAGATTATGCAATCCTCTTGAAAGTGATTCATTTCCCAGTCCCTACATGTCAATGTGATTTCTACTGGTGTTGTTGTCATTGTTATTCTCTAAAGTGATTCATTTAATCCTTATTGTCCATATTATGATCTAACTATACATATCATCTCTCGATTTCAATGTATGGAACAAAGAATTGAATTTTCAACTTTTGTTCCTTTAATTTAATCAATTTTAACTTCAATTTAATCAATTTTAGGAACATGAATAAATTTAAAAGAAAAACTAGGTATTTCATTATGTCAAAAGATCAATTAAACATATCCTAGTGTCCATTCCCCTTAAATATATATATCCCAATTAGCTCATGAATAAATAATAAACATAAATAATGTTGTAAGAAAGAACTAAAGATAAAGATCTCATCATCATGACTATTAAATCTTGATTTCTTAGAATCTTTTTGAATTCTTTATTCTTCTTCCAAGACTGACTTTTTTCTTGATCTTTCACTTTTGTATTTGGCTTCCAAATGACTCATTTCTACTTTCAGACTATCCTATGGCCAAAAGCTCCTTTATTTCATATTGCCATTCTTTTTAGTAATTCACCTTAATATTTATTACCCAAGACAATGTTAACACGGATCAGTGTTATTGCCATTTTATTTTTCATCACATTTTGTAACTTTTTTGTTAGATTAATATAGCCAATATGGGACCAATACGGGGATGTGTGTGAATATTATTATTGAACATGGTTTGAACACAAAGGTGTTTTCAATGAGAAAGGAGAAATGGAATGATTCATAGAGGAGCATGGCCCAAACACAATGGCATGTAATTGCTATGTTCTTAGGCCTTTTTTCAATTTTTCCAAATTTGCTCTAAACAACTACTCTCCAAATTTACTCCTTTTCATTAAAGGGGTAACAATATAACATGGAACAAAATATATCATATTTTGAGTATCAAATCCTCTAAAAGTATCCAAAACAAAATAATATTCATGATAAAAGTAAATTTTATGTAGCATACATCAAACTTAAGCATTTGCTTGTCCTTAATTAAAAGAAATTGATCATTTTATCTCAAATAGAAAATAATTCTAGAAAATATTAAACAAACCAAACATACCAATCAAGGTTCTCTATAACTCTTCTAATCATAATGGTCATCAAACTGGAGGCAACTAACTGATTGTATTAATTCATTAGTTAATTCAATTTACTTCATAAAATTTAACTCCAAGATGAAACAAAAATACACAAGAGATTTAACCTTGATATGTTCCTCTATACTCCTTTTCACCGACCACATCTATCCCTCACTGTCATATATAAAGCATTTTTTCTAATCCCCTAACCCTCTACCTCTCTCCGAATTTCATCATCTGCTATCTCTAGCATCCCTTTAATCCTTACCTAGACTTGTATTCAAATTCAAGCAAGAACTTTACCTTAAGGGGCAGTTTTGTAACTTCCCTTTAAGTTACTTTCTGCCTCCCTTTTCATTACTATTTTAAGTAATAGTATTTTAAAGCCTTAATACCTAAGACCTAATCTTTTTCCTTTTAAAGTTATGGACATCAAAGATCCTAGAAACACATAGAATGAAAGTACATTCTTACCTCTTCCACTAAATAATAAATTCATCATTATGCCACTCTAAGGAGGAACTTCATACTTCCTACTTGTAAGGTTGAGCTAAACAGTTAAGTAACTGAGTTTGAAACAAATGGTTGGTAAGCCCTTAGGAACTTCCTTGCACTATTTTCATTCTAACAACTCTGGCGGTTGCACCATAGTTTCACTAGACTTGGAAGTCCCAAAAAAGGGCCCAAAAGCTAGAACTTGATGCTAGTAGGGTTATTTTTTTGAAAAATACCCCCTTCCCAATAGTTAACATTTAGGTTTAGAAAATTTTGAGAGGAAGAGGTCTATATAAGGTGTTATTATCAAAGGAAAACAATGTTCTCTTCAAGTTCTCCTCAAAATCTGAAGGAAAATGAGTGTTAGAGAATGGCCCATGGCATATCTACAGTTACCCTTTTCTTGTAAGCCTGGAAACTAGAAATTAATCTAAAGAAGATTAAACATGAAAACATACATATTTTGGTCAACATAAATAATATTCCCCTTGACTATTGTTTAATTAAAGGCCTAAGCTTATTTCCTCTCTATTTTGGGAAACCAATTTGCTTGGATGAGACAACTATAAAGAGAAAAAGATTGGGCTATGCATGGATATGCATCAGTGTAGAGTTCAACGATGAACTTCCAGATACAATTCCTTTGATAAGTCTAAGACAAGATAATTGCCTATACGAGGAATCAGTGTTGGTATCCTACAATAGGAAGCCATCATTAACATAATAAGGAAAATATTGGGAGGCTACAGGAAAGAAAGTTTTAGAGGAGATTACATGGAATTAATGGGGTTAGATGATCAATAAATAGAAAGATGTAGTAGGGGAGGAGCAAACCTAGAGTATAGCACAAGTTGAGGAGAACAATATCAATCTTAGAAATGTTAAGAAGTTAGTAACGATAGAAAGTCCAATCCTAGTGAAAGACAATACAGTTAAGGTAAACTCCTTACTATCGAGCAATACAATAATAAAGGAGCCCCAAAGTGACTTAACAATAGACAATGTAGAAGATGCTTCAGTTGAAGATCCAAAAGAACAAGAAATTCAAGAATTACAATATAATAATATGAGAAAATCAAGGAAGAAGAATAAGGGTAAAGGCTCCAAAGCCAAAAGCCATAATTGATATCAATAGTTTCCTAGAACATTAGGGAGATTAATTGCCACAATAAACAATTAGCTCTTAAGTATTATATCCATACTGTTAATCAGGACTATTAAAGGCAAAGCTTAGCTATAAGAATGTCTCCAAGCTAAGGAACCTAGGGGAAAAAATGGTCCTTTCTATAAAACCACATCATCACCATTATGGTTGCATTTTTCTATCTTGTGATTTAAGGAAAATCAAGGTAAACCATTTGGAGGCTAGTGATCAATTAGTGCACATCACAATTTGGCTTATTTAAGAGAATCATAAGGTCTATATCACCATTGTGTGTGGCTTAAACTCCTACATCCAAAGAAGAGATTTGTAGGAAAAAATGACAAGTATCCAACCAATAGTTAAAGTCTCATGGATGATCATAGGTGATTTCAACAACATACTACATAAAGGTGGAGCCTAGGGGAATGTAAGTCTAAGGAATTTCTCAAATGATTTTAAGGAATGTGTTTACAAGTTAAGAGTCACTAACTTGAGGTTTAAGGGAAACTTCTTCTCTTAGAGTAATAAAAAAACTTCCAGATAGAACTTAAGAAAGAAGTTAGATAGAGTCCTAGTTAATGATGAATGGCTAGATGAAGCTCCAAAAAGCTTATCAGTCTTTAACAACCCTAAGATCTTGTATCACACTCCTATTATTATACAAAAAATGATCACCAAAGGGAGAAGTAAAAGGCCTTTCAAATTTAACAATTACTTAATTTAGGAAGAGGGGTTTTAAGAAGAAATTCTCACAAGATTGGAGTAAAAGGTCTAACGGTATAAATCTTAAATTTATATTGGGAAGTTATGCTTTATCAAATAGGTTCTCAAGGCTTTAAATGCTAGAAGAGCAATGCACACTAGAGAAATGTAACTAAAACTAGATGGAAGATGCTTTTAACATATCAGATTTTATATCAATAATTTAAAAACCTTAAAAGGATTAAAAAGGAAAAAACATAAGTTATGAACTACTTGAATGCTATTCTAATCCACAATTCCAAAATTAAATAGAGATCTATGGTGCTTTAGCTCAAAAAGGGGGAAAGAAACCCCAAATTCTTTCACAATTCCATAAAGACAAGAGAAAATACCAACAAAATAAGCTCTTTAAAAAGAAAAAATAACTATTCTATTAGCACGGTGGCTTGAAGCACTTACTTAGTATAATTGCTCATTTCCTTCGTTAGTAACCAATTTAATAAAGACGAGAAAGATTTTCTATACAAACCCTTCATAGCTTAAGAGATTGAAAATGTGGTTTTTAAATTAAATCCAAGTAAAAAACCTATTCCAGATGGACTAGATGGCTATTTTTAGAAAGTTTAGCCATTAATAAAGAATCTGGAAACATATGTAATCGTGGAGTTATTTGACAATGATAAGATCCTAAATGAGGTTAACAAGACCTTTATATGCTTAATCCCAAAATGTCATAATCCAAGTACTTTAGGGGAATAAAGAATAATATCTTGTTTAAATTTTCTTCTATATAAAATCATCTCAAAACTATTGGTAACCAAGTTGAGAAGAGTACTTAACCAAGTTATTATAGATTCACAAGGAGATTTTCTTGAGGGAAAGGCAGATTGGGGAGAATGTTCTAAGGGCACAAAAACTCTTTGAAGGTTACATAAAGAAGAAATCTCCTTAGAATTATGCTTTAAAGATAGATTTTAAAAAGCTTTTGATTCCATAAGTTGAGATTTTGTAATGTAAGTGCTGGAAGCTTTTGATTTTCTAAGGAAATTTAGGTAATGGATTAGAGAATGTATAACCTCAATAAAATTTTGTGTTTTAGTGAATGGAGAGCTAAACAGTTTGTGTAATAGGGTAAATGACTAAGACAAGGAGATCAGTTTCACCTTATTTATTCATATTGTCCATATAAACCTTAATCATATTGATAAGGCATAATATTGAAAGGAATCCTAGCTTCATATATCATAGTAAATACAAGGAAGTAGGATTATTCTACTTATCATTTACAGATGACTTGATACTCTTATTAAAGACTGATGATAGGTCATTCTATACTTTAATGTCTTCCTTCTTCTTATTTAGAGATCTATTAGGGCTGGAAGTGAATTATAATAAGGGTCACATGATAATATGCTCTAATACATCCAACTTAATGGTTTGATTAGGACTTCATATCAAGGATCTTCACTTATTTAGGTGTTACAAAGAGCCTCCAGTTTAGGGAGTCTTTACTCATTTATCAAAAGAAGCTAGAGAAATGGTGTAATAATGACCTTTCATATGTAGGTAGGTTGGTGCTAATTAGATTAATCCTAAATTCACTTTATGTGTATTGGTCTGCATATACATTCTTGTCTAAGGGGTTAATCAAAACAATAGAAAAACTAATATGGAGATTCATGTGAGGTGGTAGAAGAAATGAAAGAAGCAAAGAAAAAGTTCTAAACTAACAGATGCGAGTAGATGAAAAGGAAAATAAACAATTCAGAATACCAAAACAAAGCAACAATTGAGAAGAAATTAATCTATAATTAAGTTAGACTTAGGTAAAGCATACCTTATGACTTTACTATATTTTAATTCTCTCGATTTACTGAACAACTCTAGTTTTTTAGATCAGTAAGAACTCCTAATTTAGATTATGCTCTTTCTCAAATATCACAACCCCTATTTTTAGATCAAACTTGAAATGTCATTTTAACCAAGAAAAGCTAAGAATGCATTAAATTTTTTTATTAATTCTTATAATAGGTTTTTTTCCTAACTAAGAAAAATTACAAAATACTTTCTCAAATGACTCATTTAATCCTCATTATCCACGTTATGGTCTAACCATACATATCATCTCTCAATCTTAATGTGTGAATCAAATTTCTGAACCTTCAACTTTCGTTTCTTCAATTTAATCAATAATAAGAACATGGATAAATCCCAAGAAAACTTGGTATTTCATTATATCAAAATATCAATTCAATATATTGTATCCTAGGTTTCATCCAACCTAAATATATATTCCAATTAATTCATAGATATACAAGAAATAAAAATAATAAAGCAAGAAAGAGTAAAAGATAAATAAGTCATCATCATGAATCTTAAATCTCAAGTTCTTGATTAATTTTATTAAGGTCTTTATTCTTCTTCCAAGATTGACTTTTCTCTTGATCTTTCACTCTTGTAATTGAATTTTAAACGGCTAGTTTCTACTTTCAAACTCTCCTATGGCCAAATGCTCTTTTCGTTCTTGTTAGCTCTTCTTTTAATAATTCAAATCCTAATTTTTAATGCATAACATGGCTTTAATGCAGGTTCGTGTTATTACTATGTTATTTTCACCATATTCTATAACTTTTTGTATAAATCAACATTGCCAACATGAGATCAATATAGGGATATACACGGACCATGCTATTGAAATTGGCTTGAAAATAGGGGTGTGTTACATGAGCAAAGACAAATAGAATGATCCTTAAAGGGACACAACCTAAGCACAGTGGTGCGTAGGTGCTGTTTTCTTGGTTCTTTCTTCACTTCTTCCAAGGTTACTCTAAAACAAATAAATTCTTCTCAAATTTTTCTCATTTTTCTTAAAGAGTGAAAAATAAAACTTGGGAAACTTGTATGTTATTTTTAGTAGAAAATCCTTTAAAAGTTTCCAAAACACAAGCATGACGATATAAAATTCATGCTAAAAATAAAGCTTATTTAACCTAAATCATCAGCCTACTTCTATGCATCTCACACCTATGTTCATTTTTCAAAACCCCCAAAATTTTAAAACTTTTTTTCAAACTTAGGTAATCACTTAAGTGGGTAAAATAAAATGCCTAACACCTTTACTATTATATAATTAGACTACAAATTATTTTTTATGGTGAGGACATTTTTAGTGGGTTTTCTTTTAAGTTTTTCTCTATCTTTTCTTAATAGTGTAGGATAGCAACTCTATTAAATATCAAATTTAAATTTAGGTCCCATCTATATTTAAAGTGTTTATAAAATATCGACGAAAACCTTCCCCTATATTTTTAGATTTTACAATCAATGTTCTAAAAATATCATTTTGAGATAAATTGTATATTATTAGAAAAAATATATAGGTACTAGCAAAATAGGAATTATTTTTATAAGAAAAATGTTTTAAACAATCTATTTAAGGAAAAACCAAAAGGATATTAGACTTAATGGTTTAAAGATATAGGTAAGTAGAGAATAAATATAAAGTTCATTAAGTGATTTAAGAATTTCAAAATATTTTATGAAATGGTTAAATAATGTTAAAAAATTGTTAAAGCATATAAGACAATCAATGAAAAAAATAATATAAACTATCGGTCCACCATTTACTAGTATATAACTGGATACTATTTTTTAAGGATAAATCATCTAAAGCAATCTCTTCAGAAGAAATAGACAAAATTATAAATAATTTATTAAAACTTAATAATTATTCAAATTTATATTTACACTATTATAAATGGATAACATAATATATAAAAGATCTAATATAAGCAATTCTTTATATTCTTCAATTTATTTTTAAAAAGTTAAGAAAAATTGATGGTAAATATATTATCGAAGACTTTTTTAAATAATAATTTAATTAAGGTCTCATCAAATCTCCATAACTGGGAATAAGAATACAAGTAATATAGTAAAGCACCAAGCTATAAGATGGCAGATTGTGTATGCTTGGTTTCTCTTTAATCCATTCCTTAAGTTGATTTGAGTTTCTACTTTTTCTTGTTGCTTGAAAATCCTTTAGTTTCTTTTTTCCCATATTCTACATATTTTGCACCTACTGCTATCAAGACGTATAGTGAAGAGTTTCTTATTTGCTTAGTGTGTGGCCATTAAAATATAAAAATAGTTAAAGTTGTCTAATTCTCTCGCATAGTTGATAGCTATCCATATATTCTTAGAGAATGGAAAGTCGGGTTTCAGAGTCTTGCTTGCTTAAAGTACACCTATTAGGAATATTAAAAGATAAACTTTTTATAGTAAGGAGTTTTTGCCTGACTATCATCTATAGTAGGAAGGAGACTTTAGGTTGTAACAATTTAGACTAAATGATTGAGGTCTAGGCCACTTAGGGAGTTAGGGCCCAAACTAAGTTCTACTTGAGGCATTGGTAAACTTTTTGGATTGGTGATTGGCCCATAAATATGTATCCTCCTCCCCTGGATTAATGGTATATCTTGGTACTATGTTTCCATAACTAGCCAGGAAGCTTTTATTCCATTCTCCTTCAAACAGTAACACTTTCACGTTGGATTTAAGAGGGAATTATTACATTAAATGGAGTAGGTATGTAAGGTTGATTAAAGGGTCTGCTTCTGACCAGTTTTTAAACCATAATAAGTCTTAAGCTCTATTCCAAATTTTTAAAAAGATTGTGTTTTGAATCAAATTCCTTAGTATTAGTAGTTGATTCTTGAACCAGGATGTATCAGAGTTACATTAGACTTACCAAAAACTCATCCCTTAGAGGAAATATATATGGATCTATTGGGCCTACAATGCTTCTTTATTGGTTAGGATTCTCCAAATCCTCTTACATATTAAGGTTTTGTTGGTGAGTTTAAGGATGTTGATTGCTATACCCCCAGTTGTTTTAGGTTTGCGTACATCCTCCCAGCTTACTTTACAGTGAGCTTTGGTTTCTTTTAAGCTATTCCATAGTAACTTCCTTAGAATCCTCTCTATTACTTTAGTGACTCCTTTGTAGAGGAAGATATGAGATGTCCAGGAGGTTTTGAGTGAATGGAGTGCTACTTCAATTAAGCATAATCTACCTACAAAAGACAATACTTTGTTGCTTCAACTACTAATCCTCTTATAGATTTTTTCTAGAAGAGGCAAGCATTCATTATATTTGAGCTTAATGGTTAAGATTGGTAGTCTAGGTAAGTGAATGGAGGGATTTTGCATTTTATTCCAATAAAACCGATCTTATAGATGATTATAGCTTTTAAAGACAATTAGGCGATTTTTTCCATATTGATTGATAGTGCGAAAAATGTAAGGAGCTCGTTAAGGTGGTTACATCATTTTCTTTCCCCTAGAAGACAACAAAAGGTCATCTATAAAATAAAGATTAAAAAGTTAGATTTTTTCTGCTTATTATAGCATTCAAACTTGGGGTCCTTACTAATATTGTGAGTTACAAGCCTACTTAATATTTCTATGAATACTATAAAGATGTAAGGTGACAAGGGGTCATTTGTCTTAACCCCTTGCCTCCTTTGTGATGTGAGGGGGGACATCCATTAACTAGAATTGGGAATGATGAAATTCCTATATATCGAGGGGAATCCACATACTTCAAGCATGTTGTTAAATTAAATCCCAACTTATGAATCAAATGCTTTATGGAAGTCCACCTTTATTTCAAAATTCATAGGGGAATGTTTCCTTCCATATTATCTGAAAACCTAATGTGCAATGAGTATATTGTCACCTATTAGCTTATTGTGACACCTTAAGCTCCATTGATTAATCTTCTCAACATTGATTTTAATCTGTTAGCAAGGACCTTAAAAATAATTTTATAAATTACATTGCAACAAGAAATGGGTATATATACTAGGATTGTTCATGGATTGGTGACTTTAAGCCCTAAGGTGATAAATCTTTTATTGAGTTCTTTCAACATAGTTCCCTTATTGAAAAATTACAAGATTGCATCTATAATTGTGTTTTTAATCCATGTCCATGCCTTTTTGAAGAAGAGTGCATTAAGTCTATTATGACCTAGTGCTTTTTGAGGGTTGAGATGAAAGAGAGTCATCTCTATTTTCTTTTTAAGTACTAATTTGGTCAAGGAGTAATTCTTCATATTTGTTAATTCATTTTTTGATGAATTCTCTAAGTAGGTCTATAGAGGATGAATAACTATCTCTAATCATAAGGTGTTTTTATAGTATTATAGAATTTCCTTCCTTATTTCTTTTTGGTCTAGGAGTATATTCTTGTTCTTTCTCATTTGATTCTCCTTTTGTTTTAAAAATTATGTATGTCCTTCTATAGCTTATAGGTATTTTGCTAATGCATTTAGTTCCAAGACTAGGAGCTTTGAGTCCCCTGGTTTTGTGTCAATTTGATCTTAGATATTTATTAATTGAGATTTGGAGTTCTTTATATGGATTTGTATATTCCTAATCTTATTTTTGTTTAGGTATTTAAGCTCTGTTTTCATCTCATTAAGCTTGCTCATGTATTTGAAAGATAAGCAGCCCTTAAACTCTTTAAAGGATCCCTTTTTAAATGCATCCTCAAAGCATTCCACATTAATTAGATAATTTTTTAATCTAAAAGAGCTTTTCTATGTTAGTTTTTTACCAAGTTTGGAATTAGGATTAGATACTGGTATAAAAATCTTGGATTATATAAGTTTGAAAAATTGGTCAGGAAGTTGTTCAACCATTCTTCAGTGACTATAACTATATCAAACATAATATTGCATACCCTTGTTGCTTGTTGTTCCGTAAAAATAGGTAACTTATGAAATTCATGTTAGTAACCTTTATATCTTGGAAGCATACCTTCATCTCATTGTAGTGTTTATTTTGGTATTAGATTCCTCAATGCCTTTGAATTATGAAGGGTACTCTTAAAGTTACCCAACATCATCCATATTCCATGAATGGTTAGACGAATTAAACTTAGATCATTCCATAATTTGCTTCTTTAGATGCTAGGTTGTAGCCATATACAATAGTGATCCAAAATTTGATTTTATTGAATTTGATTACTATCTCCAGATGTATGAATTGATCAAATAAGCTAACACTTGAAGCTTCTACCAAGTTTAAGTTATAAGCTAGGACAATTCTACCATTATATTTTTGGCTATTTCCCATTCTCTTCCTACAAACCTTACTTTGTTGTAGTTCCCAACTTTGATTTTGAACTCTAAAATACCAATGAATATTGGTTTTATTTCTTTAATGAACTCCCTAAGAGCTTCTTGTTTCCTTGGGGAGTTAATTCCCCTTACATTCTGATATGTGCTTAATTGATTATATATTTATTCCATAACACTTGGTGATTGATGCTATAAAATGTTTAAGACATTTACTTTAGTTTATAATTGGTTTTAGGTACAATTTCAAAGTGAAAGAGCTAAAGTGAGTCAAAAGCACAATATTTGAGTCGTCTTCTTGAGACTCACACTTATTTGTCTTTATAGAGCAAGAAGGAGAAAGATTAGAGGAAGAAAAGACAAGAAAATACATAAAATGAAGAGCATGTGAGACGTTTATCCCTCACGGCCATGCATCATTTTGTCACAGCCATGACAAAGGTGTCATGGGTTTGACATATTAGTCACGCCCATGACTAATTTTGCCTATGCAGCTATAGCTCACGTTTGTGAGCTTTAAAGAAGCCAACCATGACTATAAGCCAATCACTCACACCTGTGAGTTTTTTCCAACTCACCTGAACCCTAGTTTTTAATATAAATGGACTAGTTGTGACGGTAGAAGCCATGTTTCATTGGGGAAATCATTTTAAGGGTGTGAGCTCTCGATTTTTGAAGAAGAGGGGTGACAGACCTCATATTTGTGAGACCCATGAAGGGCTGGGCTACCCGATGCCAGTTCGGAGGTGATATCCATATCGAAGAACCTGGTTAAGAATTTCTCTCATTGTATTTGTTGTTCTTTCTCTCTTAGGGATTGGTATTATCCTATGTTTGATGTTTGGGTGTTGTGTAAGAATGATTAAATGCTCTACCTGATTGTTTTTATTATAAACCCATTGATAGAATCTTGAATATAATTCATAATTGTTATGTTTGAGATTTGGGCTAGAATCTTAAATACAATCCGTAATTGTTGTGTTTTGATTCATTTGTGGCAACTAATAGTTTTTAATTATTAGGGATAACATAACTTAGGTTAAATGACCCGAGCTTATGTGGTTGTTACCTTGATTAATTTGTTTTCCTAACTCATAATGCAGTTTTCCATTTAAATCTTGAGAGCTTATTCTAAATTGTACGATAGCTAGGTTTAATTAATGAGCTCTTCTTATTTAAACACAAACTAAGGAAAAACTGGGATTAACAGAGCTTATTGTTAACCTACGATTAATAGTTGCTAGGAGAGGTATGAGAATAATAATTCAATGAAGTATGTTTAATTGTGTGTACGTTGAGATTGAATCGATGACCGAGTCCTTAACGTATTCATCACTTTTCATCATTTTTGAATGTTTTCTTTAATTTTTTTCAGTAGTTTAGTTTCATTTTATTTTCTTATTTACAATCAAACGAAACAACCCCCATAACCTAAACACCTTCTTTTCATAACAAAAGCTAACCTAACAGTCTCTGTGGGATCGACTTAGGCTTACCATTACTATAGTTGTAGGCCTAGTTATTTTGAGTAGTGTTATAACAAGCTATGTCACATTCCATACTACAAAGAACATTAGGGAGGGGATTGACTATTAGTGCCTTTTTTGTTTCTTTTTGATCTTCTTTTACTAACCTATGTAAAGGTGCCACCACATTCGAGAGTTGACTTTGTTGAGGGATCAGATGCTTTGATATATTTGATTTAGATGGGAGTTGCCTATGATTCCTCTCTGATATTGGATGGTGGCTTTATAATTATACTTTCCTATGTCATTCCTAAAGGGTTGTGTCCATTTGCTTCAAAAGTAGTCTCTATAATTGGGCTTAAGGATTCTTTTGTTTTTGGAATTGTCACTATTGGTTAAGGAGATGATGTATCTGGGATTGTAAGACTAGATGATTGTGGCACTAAAATTTTATGGGTGTGAATTTGTTCCATTTTATCTCCTATTAGCTCTTAGTAATCCCTTTTAAGGAATATTTTTCCTATAAGCCTCTAAACATTGTTTGTATTGGTAGTAGGCTTCCACAGATAAGAGACTCTTATTGAATCTTCTACTAGCTTAGAGTTATTATTTAATCTCATAATGGGGATTGATTAAGGTAGCCCAGCATTATGTTCCACCATGATGCATAAGTGGGCATAGCCTACTCTCCTTCTTTTAGTAGTATTCTCATCCATACAGATAGGGTTACCCAAGAAGCTTGCAAAGTAACTTAATCCCTCGGTAGACCTATATTATAGGGGAATATTATGCATATTAACCTATAGATAAATGTGGGATCCCCCGATAGTTTTCGTAGGTAACCCTGGTTCCAACGTTGAAGAAATATAAACGTACTGGTAAGAGGCCGTGGGCCACTTTCACGTACCCTCCTTATTATAGCTAAGGAGTTGAAAGTGAAAAGAAATAAGCTTCCTTCATCCATAAGGACTTCCTTCATACTTGAGCTTCTCCAACTTTTAAGGGTCCAGTTTTTGACAATTGGAAATATAGGACACTTCCTTAGGAAGTATCCTATCAATGTGGCAACCCAAGATGAAGCATCACTTACCACCTATTTCCAACATATTTTGGCATTGTGTACTTAATGCATGGAATGGTTGGAGGTTAGAGGAGCTGAAGTTGGAAGTTGAGTTTAAGTTAGAGTAGAAGGTTCGGGGGATAGGTTGAGATTGAGCTGAGAAGAAGGTAAGGGTAGTGAAGGGAAGTCAATTGCGGATTGAGTAATGAGTAAAGGTTGTTTTGAAATTTTTCCTTCAATAGATATAAAGGTGGGAGAGCGGGAAAGGACAACAAATTACCATTCCACTAATGGTAATAAGCTGATAGGTAATGTCCATTGTAAGCTAAAAGGAACAAAATGCCCCAAGGTGTGGAGGATCTTGTGGCAATGTGTGGGAGATCAGTAAATAGTGAGAGGCGCAGTGGCTAAGGTGGAAGAAGATGGGAATGAAAGCCAGGAGAGAAAGATTAGTTAGAAGAGGAGGAGTGTCAGGGAGTATCCTACCTGTAAGAACTATCCTAAGACTTGAATTTCAACTTAAGAACAAATAAATTTTTCGTAAGTGTTGGAAAATGTTAAGATTGAAATGTTCATTATAGCCATACAAGATTTCATATTCCTAATATAGATAAAAAAATTAAACTTTTAACAAATCAAAGTGTCAGAAAAATGATGATCTTAATTTATACATACTTCCAATAGAATTACACCCTAAATATAAAAATTTCATACTTTTTGAAGTATTAAAGGTTATAATGAAACAATAATATGATATTATTAAAATTAGATATTTTTGATAAAGAAAAAAGAGTAAAACTAAAATATCTAATTCCGATAAAAGTAAACATGCTTGGAAAAACTAAACATATGTGACTAAATTAAAAAATTAGGAATTATTTGAATTTTTTTATAAAGGCTTAGGGATAATATACTAACTAAACCTTTCAAAAACAAAGTTAAAACCATATTATGAGATAGTTCAAAATTATTGAAAGCCACAATGATAAATCCTAATTAAAATTATTCAAGTTTTTTGTATACAAGATTTCATAATTTTTTTAAAGGTTATAAGTACTAGAAATTATATTTTGACTATCACATACACAAATTCTAGTTTTTATAATTTAAGTTCATG
The DNA here is from genome assembly GCA_027563515.1 of Erythroxylum platyclados. Lineage (NCBI taxonomy): Eukaryota > Viridiplantae > Streptophyta > Magnoliopsida > Malpighiales > Erythroxylaceae > Erythroxylum > Erythroxylum platyclados. The sequence continues at coordinate 2,477,318 of JAOQMM010000007.1, forward strand.
AGCCAAAAAATAGAACATATTTAGGGCTAAATTTATAGAAAACAAGATGGAGTTAATGATAGATAACTTCAAGTAATTTATGAAAATTTCTGTAAATTTTGTCATCAATTTCTTTTTAACTCCTAAAGATTTTTCTCCTCTTATAATTTCCGAAAACATCACAACAATGTCTCTTACATTCGTCTAGTTTACTAATTAGTCCTTCTCTCACTCCTATCACCAACTTTATATTTACAAGAAAATGAAGGGATATTACGGTGTGACCTCTTGGTTTTGTAGTTGTGAGAATGCCTTATTATTGCGAAACAGTTACTGGTGTCTAGGGTTTTGTCATTTTCAACCCTTTTTCACTCACAGTATACAGCATATGGCATGAGAGAAATCGACGCATGTATCATAAGGAACAAATCAGCCCCTATCAACTTGAGGATTTTATTTTCAATGAGACACGAAGCCTTCTCATAGCAAGAGCTGCAACCCAAAACATATCCGAAAGTATAAAATTACGTTGATTCTTATAACTCTATTGGTGTTGCATTTTGCTATTTAGCTTGTGTTTTGCTATTGTGTGGAGTTCTTTTGATCTCCTTTGGAGATCTTTTATTGTAATGTTGTAAATAGTTTTGCTATAGGTAATGAATTACATTTAATTCTCAAAAATAAAAATGATATATTTTAAAAATTAAAAAATAATAATTATTTTTATTTTTATTATATTATAAAGTCTGTAAAGCAAAAATGAGACCACCCTCACAAATCATTATATCTTATCTTTAAAAACAATAATTTTAAGGAATATTTAGGACAAGAAGTTAATGTAAACATAAATTAATTTCTTAAACAAAAAATGAAGGAGAAGTTATGCAAAATATTTTAAGAAAAGAAAGTATTATATTTATATAAAAAAACGTTTTATGCCAATATTTGGTATTGCATGTTTCAACTATGATAAAGAGAATTATTTACTATATAGAGCTTATTAGTTATATATTCTTAGTATTGAAACTTAAAGACGGGACAACGCAAGAATCTGTGCGTGAGGGTTGGCGTCGTATCCTCGTACCCCTTTATTGACTTTTCCTGTAGAATTCTTTCTTCGAAGTTTCTGACCAGAGACCTCGAAAGTCTTGGCCAAAGCCCTTAACTGGAACTTCTGAATTTTCCCAGTCGAAGTCTTGGGCAACTCAGGCAAGAACACCACCTTCTTTGGAACCATATAACGAGGAAGATTTTCCCCAGAATACTCAATGATGTCAGATTCTTTAATGTCGTCCACTTCGCCATTTGGTTTCTGTTTAAGAGCAATAAAAGCACAAGGACTTTCACCCCACACAGGGTGTGGCATCGCCACCACAGCTACCTCGAGAATTCTTGGATGCCGGTAAAGTACAGACTCCAATTCTACACTGCTGATGTTTTCTCCTCCTGAGATAATTACGTCTTTCGATCGGTCCTTGATTTCTATGTATCCATCAGGGTGTATAACCCCAACATCTCCTGTGAGAAACCAACCGTTCTTGAATGCTTTAGAAGTAGCTTCTAGGTCCTTGTAGTATCCTTTCATAATGCTACTTCCCCGCAGAACAATCTCTCCCATCGACACACCATCACGAGGCACACTAACCATTGTTTCCCTGTCCTTCACGTCGACACCAGCGAGACTTAGAATGCTGACGCCTTGTCTCGCCTTGAGTTTTGCTTGGTCATTGGCCGGCAATTGGTTCCATTTGGCCTGCCACTCACAGACAAGTGCTGGTCCTGTGGCCTCTGTCAGGCCATATGCGTGTGTGATATGGAATCCGAGCTGCTCCATTTTCTCGATCAGTGAAGCAGGTGGTGGTGCACCGCCGGTGAGAACTTGGACTGGAGATGTTATTTCAACTTGTTCATGAGAATTAGCTTCGAGGAGGATGTTGAAGACAATAGGTGCGCAGCACATATGTGTCACTTTGTGTCGACAAATATTACGGTAAATGTCCAGAGCAGTTGTGCTGCGTATGCAAACATTGGTTCCACCTCGAGCTGCTAGAGCCCAAGTGAAGGTCCAGCCATTACAATGGAACATGGGCAGCGACCATAGATACACAGGTTGGTTTCCCATTTCCCAACCAAGAACTAGGCTGAGTGTGCTAAGGTAAGCACCTCTATGGCTACAAACAACTCCTTTAGGTTCAGATGTGGTACCAGAAGTATAATTCAGAGCTATTGGATCCCACTCATCTTCAATGTCGATAGGAACACAATTAGGATTGCCTTTGTGGACAAGTTGCTCGTACTCCAACTCGCCGAGTCTTACACCAGTAGGCGAGTCGATATCATCAATCACAACGACCAATGGGATGGTTGATTCTGAAGCTTGAAGCTTCTGTTCGTCACCTATTAGTAATCTGAGGGCCGCTCGTGCCAAAGGAACGTATTGGTAGTCCACGAAGAAGATCTTTGCTTCAGAGTGGCGAAGAATGGAGGCAACATTCTTGGCGTCTAGTCTTGTGTTGATGGTGTTAAGAATAGCTCCAGCCATTGGAACAGCAAAGTGCATCTCATACAAGGCAGGAACATTAGGAGCCAATACTGACACCTGCACGTATAATCGATTTCATAAAGCGTTAAAGTTTCTTCTTTTAAGAAATCAACAGGTTACGCAAACATAATCCAAATGAAGTACATGGACAAATAGAAGTAATTAAAGCGCGATCCTAAACTTACAACATCGTTCTTGACAATCTTAAGGTAACGGAGAGAAGCAGCGAGGCGGAGACAACGCTCATAAGTCTGTTGCCATGTGAAGCGAGTACCTTGGTAGATAACGGAGGCTCGGTTAGCGTAAACTGAAGCTGCCCTTTTCAAGAAAGTTATGGGGGTAAGTGGAACATAATTTGCACGACATTTGGGAAGCTGGTCCATGGCAGAGATGACTTTGGGTGTGAGATCAATCGCTGGTTTATTAAACTGAGGGATAGGGAGAGACACGGAGGATAGAAAATTTTGTTATGCCGATGTAGTTTATATAATGGACGTGAAGGTGGTTGAAGGGTTGTAGGGAGTCAAATAGGGTTTTAGATAGGAAGCAAACAAGAAAAATTGTGCTTGAATATGAACATAAGACTATTGACCGACCTCAACTTATAGTTTTCATGCTTATTTAAATTAATAGTTGCTAATTCACTTGCTTCCTTAAATAACATGTAAACATTTAGAATGTTAGAGGAATCTTAACTTATCCTTAATTAAAAGGCCTTGTTTGATAGTTAGCAACATTGGGAAAGACATCTTAGGCATTAAATTTTTGTTCCATTCCATATTATGCCATCTTGCTCTTTCCCCTCCTTATGTCGACACTTTCTTATATGGCTTCTTAGTAAATTTGTCGAATGAGTGTTGAAGCCAAATGTATTCATCTTCCTTCTTTGGGGTGAGATTGTAACCTAGTAATATTATTTTACCTGAATAAGGGAAGTTACACCATTGATTCCCACATATCCAATCCTTTACCTTTGCATTGGTAGGGATTCTATTATGACACTCCCCTTGTAGGTTAATTAAGTAAAAAGGCCCTATCCTACTCTAGTTATTATAAAGAAGGGAAGTTCTTTCTCCATTTTCGATCACAGAATAAAGGAACTTAACAGGTTGTCTCTCAACTTCATATGTTAAGACATGAACCAAGAGGTCTTTTGGCCTTTGGTTGAATTTCCTATAGGCTACTATCTTTTATAAGGTAATTGTTCACCCATTTATTCCACAGGTCACTTTTATTCTCCAATAATTCCCATGACCTCACTTTTATTCTCCAATAATTCCCATGACCTTTTAGTGATGAGCACCTTATTAGTCAAGCTGATAAAGGTTATCACTAATCCTCCCTCTAAAATTAGTTTATTGACCTTCTTCCAACTTACTTGGACCGTTTATTTACCTACTCTTTTTTCTATATATAGAAACTTCTCATCAATCTTTCCAATAAATTTATCTCTGCTTTTAGCAGGAACATACAGAATGACTAATGCACATCTAAGGAGTTCAAGACTTGATTTATCAACATTACTATACCTGCATAGGATAGATCTTTGTTGCACCAAGATCCTAGTATTTTTTGCATATTTTCTAATAAAGGGGTGTAGTCTCTATATTTTAATCTTTTATTGGATAAAGGGAGACCCAATGAAGTGAATAGAGGTTCACTGATTTGTAATCCAGAGATCTTTGATAATTGGTCAGCTTCACTAGAGGCACTTAATCAAATGATTAGTTGGCTTTTCTTGTAATTAATTTAGAGACTAGATAACTCTTTAAACTTGTGAAAGGGACTCTTTAGTTTAAATATTTACCTATCATTAGTTTTAAAAATCATAAGGGGATCATCAGCAAAGCTTAAGATCAATAATCCAAGTTCCTTACATTTTCTATGGTAATAAAAATGAGGGTTTAGGGAAAGATTGTATCTCACCAATCTTTCCAATACTTCCATATATATATTGAATAGATAAAGGATATAGGATCCTTTTATTTCAAGCCTTTTCTACCTTTTAATAGGATGGTAGATTCCCCATTCACTAAAACACTAAAAAAGGGAATGGTTATGCATTCTCTAAACCATTTCCTAAATTTTTATAGGACTGTAAACACTTCTAATGCTTGTAAAACAAAGTCCTAATTAATTATAACACATGCTATTTGAATTTCTATCTTTAGCGCACTATTTTTAAGTGAGTTCTTCTTTCTTAGCCCCTAAATAATTTTTGTTCTAGTACAGCATCATCCTCAATCTTTCTTCCCTCCCATAATTTCCCCTATATTTTATTAATCATATTGGTCATCACATTTTTCATTCTTAAGGCTAGCAGTTTTGAGATAATTTTATAGAGAAAGTTACAATATGATATTGGCTTGTAGTCACCAACAGAGTTAGGGTGTTCCACCTTTGGTATCAAGCTTATAAAGGTTTTATTAACTTTCTAAAAGATCTTGCCATTCTCAAGTAACTTTAAAGTAGTTATTGTAACTAAATTTATGATCAAAAGCCAAGCTTTTTATTAAAGGTGACCATTAAGGAAATTTGGACATAGAGCTTTTGAGGGTTTAAGCTCAAATACCAATATTTCTACATCTTCGACTGTGAAGGGACTAGATAAATTCATTTTCACGTTAGATTGGTAGTTAATAAAAGACCTTAGCAAATTCACTATTGATTTGATTATAGCTGATTTTCTATAAAAGCTTTCAAGGTATTGAAAGCTTCATCTTTCTACTCGTTCTAGGTTGATAGTATTGCTCTATTAATTCTAGAAAATCAACACGTTCTATTTCTATCCCCTTTTTTGATCTAGCTTATCTTAGCTCTTTGCATAAGAATTGAATTATAGATTGAGGTTGCTTTAGTGTAATCCTTCACTATTATTCTTTCTTTTTCATTTGATTCAGGGTCTCCAGGATATAAGTATAACTCCTTTTAGGCCTAGATCATTTTCTTCCTATCTTTTTCAACATTCCTACCAGTATATAAAGTTCTTTTAGCATTGAGGGTTTTTATATCTTGCTTAATGGCCATTAGCTTACAATATAGATAGATACCTTATATCCATATACTTTTAGTAACATTCCTCTAAAGATTGCTTCATTTAAGCCTGGATACTTTATTAGTAAGTTATTAAACATGAAAGGAAACTTGCTTCTTATTTTGATTACTATGTCTTGGACAATGATAGGGGAATGGTCTAAAATTTGGGACTCTAATGAGACTGCCTTACTTTTAGGGAGCACATTTAACCATTCTATGGAATGGTCTAAAATTAGGGGCTCCAAATAGATTGCTTTTCTTTTTTTGGAGAAAATCTAACCATTCCACATTAAACAATACCCTATCTAGTTTTTTTTTTTCCCTCAAATGCCATTTCAAGGCTTATTTGTTGCTCCAAGTGAAGAAGCATCCCTTTAGTTTCAAGTGTATTCCTCATATATTTTCATATATTCTCTAAAGTCATTATTAAAAT
>JAOQMM010000007.1:2504644-2543895 GCA_027563515.1 Erythroxylum platyclados
AATTTTTTTGAATTCGTTCTCAATTTAACTCCAATTAAACCCAGTTAATCACTTAATTTATCAATTAATCATACTAAATCCGATTAGGGCATATTTGGGATGTTACATTCCTAGTCTTCTAGACATTTTTCCATATGGGACTCTAGTTTCCAAAACACCAAAGATCAGGCCATTCAAACTTATAACACATGAGCTATAGAGCAAATATCATACGCTGCTCTAAAACAGGAGTAACAACCAGTCGACATTTTAGATCTCAATTTCTTAAGGTCATAAAGCCATAATTAAGTCATAGTCCCCTTTATAGATGTTTAGCTCTATGTCTTAGGTTTAATATGCAACTAAAATCACACAATTTAGAGGTCTGTAGGCTAAGTTATGGCTCAAAGAATGTGACTGAATCAAACAAACTCTAGACAGAATTTCACTACACGATACTCTCTTGTCATGTACAACCAAGTTTATGCAAGATAACACCAAATAACATCAAAGCATCATCCTCGAAACCATTCCACATCCAAATGAATCTTTATATCCATTAAAACATACAAAAATACAGAAATCAACTAAGTGAAATTCCAAACCTTAAAATTGACAAAGTAGGTATTATATTGCCTTTCCTTCTCTTCCTCTTTGGCTTTGCTTGACTCATCAAATAGAAACACCAAAAATATACATCTCAATCCCACTTCTAGCCTTATAATTTCATTTCTTCACAAGTGAAGTAAGAAGAGATAAAGGTGAAGAGAAAACCCTAACTTTTACCTTGATTTCCACCTAAGATTGGTTTGATTTCTTACATGAAAATGATGGGATGAAGAAGGTGAAATGGAGAGGAGAAAAATCTGAACTTAGAACCCCCAAAATGTCATGCATCTCCCCTCTCCATATGCCCATTCCAGAACTTTCAAGACTCACGAATATGTTTAATTCCTATTGGACACATATGCTTTATTATTATTGGTCACATAGGCCTTAATCCAATTGGTGCAAGTTTTAACTTTAGAAAAGTGCATATTGGTCATTCTTTTTCCTTGACTTCCCACATTAGCCTACAATATTATCAATTAATTTCATTCCCCTTTGTAATAATTTTCTAATGGAATAAATTCATGCAATTTGGTTATTTATTGCGGGAGTTATACCCAAAACACTACAAGTTGTTCGAAAACAGGGATAACAGCCATAACTCAACTTCAAGCTAGAATTCAAAAATCTTAAAGGCATAATAAAATTTAGGTTCCTTCATAAAAGTTATATATATATGTCTCTAGTTTAATCTCTATTTAGAATTATCTAATTGGGAGGTCTACATACCAAGATATGGCCAAATTATAGAAGTATGTTCATGCCGAAACAATCAAATTACCCATTTACCCAAGTCTTTTACATTAAGCACCATTATGTTGCTTACTATACTTAGATGCACTTTATTCATTTATTACATTCTCTTGTTAATGCACCCTAGACATGCTATAATACTTCTAGGGTATATGTTGGGGCCTTACACATACATTCATGGCATAAATTTCTGTTCAATGCTATACATATACACATTACAAAATTTCACATCACTTAAGATTATCATTTAAAAGTAGTATTACATCTTTACATTTATATGATAATCTAAAAGAAATCATTACGATTTCCTTCATTAAATGTACAATCATCTTTATAAAAAAAATCACATTCTAAAGGTACTGTCAAACTTTATTACCTTTTTGCAAACTACGTACTTGGTGATACATCTAAACTCAAAACTACCTAAATGTGCATTATTGAGTATCCTGCTGATGATTAGAACCACAACAAGCTTATCTATATTTACCCCAAAACCGGAGAAGTTAATATATTATTATTAGTGTGATCATGATTGCAAACAACAACAAAAAATTGTTACCGATTCATTACTCAACCTCCTGATTTTTAATGGATTAGATAAACGAACTAGTAAAGGGAGTGAAGAGGACAAATATGTGAAGTTATAAAGAAGAATCAGTCTGTATGGATTAGTTGTTTGTTAGTCCTCAAGTCTGTAAGTGATCATAAAAACACGCAATTGTTATACACTGAACCATCAATTATTGGAATAAGCAAGAGATATGGATGGTTGTTAAGAACAATAATTCAGATTTCTGCTAATTTTGAGGTGTCTAAATGCATCGGCTTTTCATTTTAGATGTAACATATCGACCTAAACATATGTATGTTAGGTGAATATTCTGTCTTCGCATGAACCATTTTGATAAGCTTCTCAATATACCCTCGATATGTCCAACTCATGACACCCACAGCATGTGCTCTACGATCCCAAACTTCCTTGTGAAAAGGGTTTTGTATACGTATAGCTTAGGCGCATCTATGCTAAATGTTCTATATTTCGTTGTTTATTCATTTGATTGTTCATGGGTTTTTGTTCTTATTTCAAATTAAGCACATATTCTTTTGTGGATGCTGTTTGTATATTGTTGTAATTAATTAGCTAAAAAATCTTATGTGGTGAGATTTGATTCATTATGAGAGGTCAATCTCGAATTTAATAGATCATTCCTTTTTCTGCTAATATATGAAATATGGGATTTTATTAAATGAATTCTTAAGAACGAATAAGACCATTTGTAACATTTTTTCTTAATTTTGTGTCCAAGAGTGATGTTTCTTTTAAAAGCACTGAAGTTGCTTGCTTAATATTATAAATAAATAAATATCCTCCTGGATTTTGGATCTAGCAAGAAGAATTCAATGTATACACGAGATACAGAATTCTTGAAACCTACTAATGTAATGCTTAAAGGGAGTCAAACTTTGTTGCTCATCTCTTAAACTATCCTTTTCATTTCAGTAACATCTCTTTAATTTTAGCTGCTTATTGTTAGCTAGGCTATCATTTTCCATAACTATTCTTGTGATAATTATACTCACCTTTTTTTTCGGTGACATCTCTTTACAACTCAAATCAACTCAACATATCCCAATATACAAGATTTTCTACTTTGTGAGGGTCGAGGAAAGATCATCAATGTACGCAACTTTTTCTTTATATTTTTACAAAGATATTATTTTCGTGACTGAAACCCGTAACCTTCTGGTTACAAAAGATCAACTTTACTAGTTACTTCAAAGTTTACCCTCTCTTTGATTTTACATATTTGAATCTTTTTAATTATTTCAATGTCTCAATGAAGTTTTTATTATTAATTTACTTGAGATATCTTTTTTTTTCATTCATCTAAAGTTAACATAACATTTCTAGTAGTAAAGGGATTAGAATGAAAAATAAAAGCATAAAATTATATATTTTTAATAGAAAATAATAGAAAAACATGTGAAAGTTATTTTTATTCTAACTACTTGGTTTTTTTCTCAACAATACAAGGAAAATACACGTATTTAAAATAGGAGAATCAAAACAAAAATTAGCATAAATAGAAAGATTATGAAATGAGTTATTCCATTATCTTAATTTCCAAGTTACCATAACTAGTATATTTCTTTTTTCTGCTTTTTTAGATGTTTATAAAAAGATTGATAAATCATAATTTATGTATATGTTCTTTATTCTACTTTTTTTAATTGATTAGAAATATATAGTTGCTAAATAGAGTAATTAAATTAAACATGTTCTAAATTAAAATTTTATGATAATAAGATATTTATTACTATGTTCTTAGAGTGTAGAAAATGAGAATATCAAGACAAACATCGTTGATGATATAAAGGCAAGATGAGAAGTTAAGCATCCCTTTATGACATAAACTAATTGTCATGGAAGATGGGAAGTAAAGAAAACCTTCTTAAAGAATTAAGAAATAAAAGTAAAGCTTTTAAATGTTTTAGACTAGTCATTTTGGAGAAAAGAACAAATACACAAATAAGGTATTAGTCAATCAATTGATGAGTACTAAAAAAAGAGACTCCAAAACACTTACGAACGATTAGTAAATTGTATCAATCAATTGTATAGATAGATTTATAAGGTCATATTTTGATAAACATAGAAGGATATGCTTTACGTAATGACTCCTTGGCGAGGAAAAAAAGAAGCATAAATATGCTCTCTTGAAGCCTTAAAGAGTTAGAGATATAGAAAAAGACCAAGGAAAGATATAGAAGAAAGAAGAAAAAATAGTAAAATTAATATTGTGTTGTGATAATCAAGATAAAGAGTTGTTGACAGTGTTTATTAAGAAACTTAGTCTAACTTTCTTAAGGTATAATGAATTACCCAATGAGAATTTGATCACATGATTAATGAGTCCTTTGTATCTCTTGTAGCTGTTGGTAGCATTTTCTCCTTAATCATTGAAGAATAGATTATATAGTAGCTTCAAATTTTGTGGGCGGCTTGAATAGTACATGTAGGTTTAGGAGATATCAAATCAATGTGAAATCAATGTTATATGTCTCTTACTTTCTCTTTTTTATATGTTATTCAATTATTTCCTTTGATCAGATTAGTTAGTTGAAATTAAACAAATTATATTGTTTCACAAATATGAGAGATAATAATTTAATATTTTTAATGTCGTAAATTTTTTATTTTAAGTAAAAGTTAATATGAAATTACATTAACTCTTGGATTATGTTCAATATTTTTAAACTTAAGGAGCATATATGAGAACGTTGATAAAAAGAAATGTATATAATGGAGCTGCAATCAATTTTTAGCATGATAACTATAGTTCTTTGGTTTTTTTTTTAAATAATGCACAATTTTTAGCTTTGAGGAGCTTCGTACATAAACTAACCACTATTAGAGAAGTTTTACATGAAAATTTTTATAATCTCAGTTAGGTTTACAGGGATAATTTGCTTAGGATTGCTTTAACCTTTTATCCCTCTTAAACTAATAAAGATAAATCTATTTGCCTAAGGTGTTCTTCAAGGTCGTTCACCAACAAATCCTAAAGGGAATTAATAAGAATTAATGGTCCTAAAGTTTCTTGATATAAACTTGTTTGTATAAGTAAGCTTCTCTAAGAATTGCGTTCATTTTCTGGCTAGCAATAAAAGGGAAACTTTCTACTAAAAACAAGTTCCATGGCTGAACTATTAGTTCTCCCATTTGCTTACTTTGTTATAAAGACTATAAATCCATTGGATATTTATTCTTCCAATATGAATTCACTAGCTTTATTTGGAAAAGGACACAAAGGCATCATAATCTTTCTTTATTTAAATTTTTTGTAGGATATCTTTAGTTGGATCACTAGATTTAGATGGAGATGTAAGGATAATTTCATGAACTTTAGAATCTATTGTAGTAATATCATTGACTTTATTTGGAAAGAGAAGAACTTGGGAATTTTTCAAGGTAAGTAAAGGACGAGACAATAGCTTATACATGAGATGATGAACCTTATCACTGAGAAGACCTTAAAAGCTTATAACCTCTCCTTATTCACATTTTTTTTGATATTTTATCTTGGTTACAAGTTTGATTGTCAATAATAATAACCTATGAAAAGTCTAGCTGACAAGAGTCTAGAGAGTTCTTGTAGTATACAGCCTTATCTTTAAGTAGTAAAGAGGTCATTTCCAATGCAAGTTTGCTTGTCATGCTACTTTATTAGTTCATAGTTAGCACTAACTTGTATTTGTCTAGCATTTTCCTTGTGATTTGTTTATCTTGTATTGCTTGTACAAAGCTTTGTTTGTATCTTATTTCTTATTAATGCAATTCTGTTCTTTTTTTAAAAAAAAAGTTAATATGAGATTTCTTTGTTTCTTTTTTATGGGAAAATTTTAATTATATTGTTTATTAATATGATATTTTTTTAATAAAATTAATCTTGATAAAGTATGATAATTTGAAATATAATAATTTGAGTAACATAAGTATACTTTAGCAGGTTAACATGCATACTATAGGAGAGTCCTAAACCTTATGAGCTATTCTAGGTAATTTTTTCCTTTACTATTGATTCGATTATCAATTATATATTATAATACTTTGTCATTATAAGAAAAAAAGATATTGTTGAATCAAGGAAGTTCTAATGTATTTTTTAATGATAACATCAAATTTATTGTTGACAAGTTTATTAGTGTGTAAAAATTATAGTATCATGATAAATATTATTAAGGATATAAATAAGAAAAAAATCTGTACAAAATTGAGAACATGAGTTTATTATTATTGAGTTATGGAGAAATTTAAGAATTAATAAACAAGGATAGAGTTTCTAGAAGTCTTACAATGGTTTACTATGTAATATAGTCAATTGTAATTAGATAACAAGAAACTAAAGAAGATATTGGTACCAACTTATGAATTAGTTTCCATGAGAAATGAATAAATTATTTAACAGGTTTTTGCTAAGATCTTAGTGATTTTTTTTCTTTTTTCAATCAATTGAATTTGTTACATAATAGATTTGGTCTCAAGTGTCAATTGACCAAAGTTATAAAATTTGTAATGTATCCCTCTCTCTTTCTATCATTTTTCTGTTTATTATTGATTATACTTAATCGAGTTGGTTAGATGAAATCCATCAGATCGCATCATCTAAAGAATTGTACCCATATAAGAGCTTTAAGTTTTGAATAAAATCTTAGAGAAAGTATCAATCATTTCAACACCTAATTTACCTTTTTTTAAGTTCCTCTAGATCTAAGGAGTTATTCTTTAGTGTGTATATATGTAGATTATAGATAGAAAGGATTGTTTGTTTTTTTTTTTATCATAATGTAATGTTAGCTCTATGTTTATATTATGTAATCTTGATAACTACTTACTTAGTATAAAACTATAATCTTATAAATATTATATTACATTTAGAAATTCATTAGTGAGGTTGTCCATATTAGAGAGAAACATAAGAGGGAAGTGTCTTATATATAAATATAAGACATACAATTTAATGTCTTAAGATTATTAGATTGAAGCTTGAACCATTTTCTTCTTGGGCATATTGAAAATTCAATATTAATATTAGACTTAAGTTACCAAAACTCAATGAATAGATATTAATAGGTTTTTACTCAAATAGAGATTCATGGAGTGATGATCTAATATTATTATTAGAGTTAGCCTGGTGAAATATAATAAATTGACATTTTTTAATTTGAGTTTGGTGAAAGATAATTCAGTAAGTGGCTCAAATGGTGTCTTATTAGTTTTTAATTGAAAGAAAATTGACTTAACTTAATAGTAAACTAAGATTTAGGTGGGTATAACATAATAAATAGAGACTTATCTATTTGATTAGGATGAATTATGATCTATCAGGTGGCATAAATGGCTTAACTTTTTGGTCAAAGGGAACTAAATCAATGTGTCACACTAATTTACAAAAGGGGTGTGTTAAAAATTCTTTATAAGAGTTATATCACAAAAGCAAATATTTAAAGAGAGGGTGATATATACAAATATAGACTCATCATAACTCTTTGCTTATAGTTTATGATTGAAAGATGCCATCATGACTTAAACTTGATTTAGTTTCTTATAAAGTTCCCCTAACTTAAAAATTATATGTCTAACAATATAATTGAGTATGCTAAAAACAATATTTATGATATTTTTAGAAGAGAATATAAGTTATCTATATTTACATTAACACTCGGATAAAGTGGATTAGTTTATAAAGTTTGATAGGTTAAATTCAAAAATTAAGATTTATATTTTAAGAATATTATATTTGAGTTTTAACTTAAAATAAACTCAAAAAATATTAAAAAGGAGTTTGAATTGTCTAAAAGACATAAAAATAACCCAACCAAATCCAATAATTTTTCTTTCATATTTGATAAGTTTTTTTTGTCTTTTATGTGTAAATGTGTTTCGTAATGTTATAACTGTTTAAATTTTTAATGTTTAATTTTTTAGTTACATTTTAACGTATTTTTCAATCAATATTGAAAAAACTTAGTTTATTAATATCTCTTTTATATTATTTAATAGTAAAATGAGTGGATTTTTTAGATATATATTTGTATCTTTTTCGGAGTTAGACTAATCCCATGTACTTTTATTTTTATGATATTTAATTACACACATTGTTTTACATAAATTTTAAATTTCTTTAATTATTATTTTAAAATATTCTAGTATAAAACCTTTGCTCGATACTACTTTTTATTTGATAAATAGTTGAATTGGATAAATATAACAAAATCTTCTTTGTACTATTTTCATTTTATAAAATGTGAACATTTTTCTTTACGAGTTTGTATAAATTTTGGTACTTTTGTCACATATTCTAAAAATAAATGAAACATTTTTACCAAATATTTAATGCATCTCATATCTAAACTTTTAAAAGGAAAAGGACACGAAAATAAGAATAAAACATATATTCTATTTGGTTAGAATTCTTACAACACTTTAGAATTTTAGCTAAATCCTAATTAACTTATTCTTGTAAAGGTTTACTCGCGTCTCTATAGTTTTTTTTTTTTTTGAATCACTTCATAAATCACTACATAACTGCAATTTTCTCATTTATAAAAAAGGACATATAAAGATCGAGAAATATATAGTAACATATTTATCCATAAAACTTGATATATAAAGGAAAAAACTTGATAAGGATTTTGTTAGGAAATTGGGGTAGGATCTAATCCTATATGCAACAGAATAAAAATAATTTTTTATTTGATTTTGTGAAAGATTACTTTAAATTCTATAACTGGATTAATGCATAGAATATAATAAATCATGAATTGTAATTCGTACCTTGTTGTGAAACTTGATCCTTTTTCTTAAAGCTTATTCTCGAACTATTCCTAAATTTGGTTTATCGCAATTATTATAGTCACATACATTTTTAACCTTTACTAGTATCTATACGAACCAGTTGAGAGAATTCTACAAGTGATTTAAAGAGAGATAGGGAAGAAGTGCTACCTCCTTTAGAGCTTACATCTATTTATAAAGATTTCGATCTTTTAATAATTTAATTAAAATATAATTTTAATTTTAATTAGATTTTACTTAATTATAATTAAATATTAATTGGGTCAAATAAAATCTAATATCTTATATTAGTTCTTATTTATTAAATATCACATATTTCATCCTTTTTTTTAAGCTTTACAATCAAATCCAATTTGATTAAATTACCTTTTCTTTCATTAACCATTTTTTTGGTGACTCATTAGGTTCCTAGATGTGTCGACAAGGAATATAAATTATAATCCTAAATTATATTTATGATTAGATAAATTAAATTTCTTCAATTTATCTTTAATTCTCTAATTAAATAACTTATATCTATAAATTAAGAATAATGTCTAGCAATATATCATGACCACTCAAATATTAGAAATGTCAAAGTGATTTTAATAAATCTTTTTGTGCATGATTTTTTTATATAATTCAATCATGTTATCATATTTTATTACGATTAGATAAAAAGTATGGAATTAATATCTATTCTATTTGGGTCTAATTATATTAATTATCTACCATTAGTAATTGATTCTATTAATAACATTTGAAAACTATTTTTAAAGTGTCAGTTTTGGCTAAGTATTTCTCAAATCAATACTAATCAAGAACAATATAATATTCTTCCTAATTATTTTAGAGTAATGAATCTTCTATTCTTCTATTGATCACTCAACTACTTTCATATAATTTATATAATATTCAATGATTACCGATTGAGTCATCCTTAACAATGATATGTCATAAGTAGTATTAACAATTAAAGAACTCAAGTCAAAAGGTCAATTATACAATTATTACAATAAGAATTTTCATAGATACACAATTAACAATCCAAATGAAGTTCTCATATCTCAATTTAGTAAACTTGTTTTTTAGCAAACATTCACATATTTATTTAAGTATCTCTATACTTTAATTTATAAAATCGATTACTTCTTTCATAAAGAAAAAATATAATGTGTACTAATTATTTTTATACTCTGTTACTATTTATTTTTAATAAAATAATGACTGAGAATAATTTAACAATAATACATAAAGGGACAGGGAATTTTATATGATCTTATTATTATTTCATTGATATGTATCATATGAACTTTTATCTCCTACTTCAGCTAATTAAATAAATATGTAAAAAGTGAGAAATATCTTTAAATAATTATATTACTAAAATTATAAATCATTGATGAATTGTAAGACATAATCCAACAAATCTTGAAAGCAATAGTTGTCATTCTAGCTAGCCGCAGACTACGTGCAACGATGTAGGCAAGAGGGACGACCTCCAATAGAGTAGGCAAGCTGTATGTCTTATACAAATCAACAACCTAAAGACAGGTGGTGGTAGCCACTGGCCGTGCAGTTTACTACAGTGTCCCCAATGGTTTTTGTCCATTGTCATCGTTGAGGTCTTTAATTAAAACCGACCTGAGGATACGCGGCTAGAGAACACCTACGCTTCATTACAGACATTTCCTGGCCTACCATGCAAAACCTGCTTGTACCATTCGTAGATAGCCATTTCCACCCTAGCCACTAAAATGGAAGATTGAGAAGAAAAAAAATAAAAATAAAATTAATGATCAATTCTTTAAAAGTTAAAACTGTGGATTCAGAAATACCTTAACTGTTTACATTTATCAAGAAATTTAGCTTCTATTCTGTTTTTTTTAATTGTTGTCAAATAAAAACAAAATTATGCTTAGTTATTAATATATTTTTATCACTAATAATAATTAAATATTAGATAAAACATAAAGATAAATTATTTTTAATTAAATAAATTTATTTTAATCTCTTATATAATATTTATTAATAAATTATTTCAATATATTTTAATTATTAAATCATTACAAAAATTGAATAAAATTAAATTATTCTTAAAAGCTTGATTCTTGAATATTGTAGTCTTGATCATACAGAAAGACAAGTATGTTCTACTCTTGCCCCTTCGTGAGGATCCTGTGTATCAGAAAGTCATGGACTATAGATTTTGTTTGAGGTCGGTAAAACGGGGAAAGATTGGAAGTGTAAAATTCTTAAGAGGTAAGTCTTGAGATTTGGTGCCCGCAAAGAAAAAAGACTTGTCTATCTCAGCCAGCATACTTAGAATTTACACTTCAATCTTGCTTTGTTTTCCCTGATCTCTAATGAACGATTTGTTCCTAGGCATGAGATCTGGTATTTCCTAAGCCCTCTGATCAGGGATAGTTAGTATGGTATTAAATAATATATATTTAGTTAATAGTAAATCAGATTATGGAAAAAACAAAAACAGAAAATAAAAATTATTTTTTATTTTTACGGAAACTAAAATTAAAAAAACCCAAGAACTCAAAAAATATTTTTTATTAAATTTGAAAATAAAAATAAAATAAAAATAAAAATAGGAACAAAAAGCAAAGACCCTTTTTTTTAATTATTACCATAAATAAAGTTTAAGACTTGGAAGAAAGACCAACCATGCGCATGTTTTCAAATATACAAAGACAAGCATTGGTAATAAATCTTCAAAATGATTCTTTGTAACACTTACCTATTTCATCTTACAAAAGTAAAATTGAAATAAATTAAGTGTAAAACCTGGCGTCTAGATAATTTGATCGTCAAAAATCCCAATAAATCAGTTGCTTGATTATTGAGCTTTTAATAAAATCATAAATTATCATGGCAAGTTTTCTCACAATCAACCCAAAATCATTCAACCCACTATATTCGATTTTATGAGATTACGCCTACAGTGTCTCATTGCCTTAATAAATGTTAAAAAATGAATAACAAGACAAAATAGCATGGGGTTAACTTAACAGTAAAACTAAAAAGAGAAAGCAATAACAAAAGAAACCGCATATGTTACGGCGTACACGTGCACTCAGTGGGTTCACTTCAGAGTCTTTGCCTCTCTCTCTCTCTCTCTCTCCGACTCCCAGTTTCTTTTCTTTATGCACGACTTACAAAGTGAACCTACACTCCCTAGCTAGAACTAGCATTAACCTCTTCCCCACCCCTGTCTCTCTCTCTCTCTCTCTCTCTCTGCCACGCTACTAGTACTAGTTGCTATTTAGAGATCCTGACAGAAGCTCGATACAACACTCTCACCCACATTACTATTTCTCACAAAGACAAAGATGAATACAGACTAGAATGTTTTAGTTTCACCTTTCATGTATGTTTTACTTCTCTGTACCACATTCTCTCTTCATTTAGACCAGGACTACCAGGAGTATTACAATTTACAAGACAAGTACTGCTTGCTTGGACTTGCTTCTCTCTCTTAAAGCTGGTACTCTCCTGGGAAGGGAATACCCAGCTGATCAACTTCGTTCCTTCCTTCTCGTTTCGGTTGTCTTTGTATGTTGCTTTGTTATCTCCTCACAAAATGTGTGAAGAACCTTTGCCAACATCCCCTTCTGACAGAACTGTTGAACAGGTTTATTATCGTTTTCTTCTTCTTAGTTTTACATTGCATACATGTCAAATTCATTTCCCACTTGAGAACTGTTTCCATTGAGCAGAATATCAAAGAAGTTGTGGAATTTGACTGGCCTACTCCGAGGAACAAGAGCTGGTTTATGGGTTGTTCTGTTAAGCATGCATTAATCATTCTTTGCTCTTGTGATCATTTAGTTTTAGTTTTTCTCCCACTGAGAGATGCTGTGGAGTAGACTAGAATCTCCTTTTTCTTTAACATTTTTTCGCTCAAGGACAAGTAAGAAACATGTTACATGTCTTGTGTTAATGTTCTTATCTGCCAAAGAGTGGGTGGCCTATTCAATTTAATAACCATTTCCATTGTGTACACCTACTGTCCTTGATTCAACAAAGAATTTTCTGATTCGAGGCTTGTTTTTAATGACCTCTTTACACACAAAATGGGATCTTCTACTAGAATCTTACAAAGTGGTAGCTTTTTATTTGTTCTGCCAGTTAGCAATTCAATTCTGATAAGAATTCTTCATCCTGTTCTCGTTACTTCATTAGCTGATAGTTTATTTTTCCTTTCTCTCCTTTTTCTAAATGAGCACAGTGTTTCATGCCTCACGTGTCCTCACCTTAATCTTGTTTTTGATCATTTTTATGTATATTGATGTAAAGCCAGTAAATCATTATTTACATTAAACGGCATCAACTTTGTAATATCAACATAAGACGTGAAAATTTACAATAAAAAAACCAGTGACCAGTTCTGTCATCTTTAGTTTCTGTTTTCTTTTATCGAATAGCTTATATTTGTTTCATTTTGGGATTTGAGGGCAGTGTAAATATATGAGACTGCTGAAACTTGTAGAAATTAAAATGCAGGCAATTTTAGCTATGAAGAAGGGTGCACATCTCTTGAAGTGTGGAAGACGGGGGAAACCAAAAGTCTGTCCTTTCAGGCTTTCAATGGTAGGTTAAATGAACACACATTTATGACTGTCAATGCAATAACGATTACCTCTCTGTTCAGTAGCCAAGTGATGTTTTGAAGCTCAGTCGAAAGAAAAGCAAGCAATTTTCACCAAATTCTCTGACTGTCAGATTCTGAAATTGACAAATCATTGTCTATGCAATGTAAAACTGCCTTTTCTGATTTGGGAAACTGTTTAGTTTGGCAATTAAGACATGCTGGAGCTATTCCAGTGTAGAATTCAGATACACCTCCAGTATTCTCGCAAGCATACTACAAGTCTGTTAACTGAATTGTTGTCTTTTAGGCCAGCCTTCTCAAGTATTATCATTGCTTTTGTTGACTCCCATGTCTTTGTATGTAATTCATTTAACACTGGTAACTTGGTCCCCGTGGCATTTTGTTATAAATGATTTAAAAATCAGTTGTCCTTTGCATGCTGGATTAGGAATTTTGGATTGTTAATATTTACTCTGATTTGATTACATCTTCACCATTTAATTTTTCTGCTGCAATGGTGGATAACCTAAGTTTTGGTCCATATTTGTTGATTTCAGGATGAGAAGTATTTGATATGGTACTCAGGACATGACGAAAGACTATTAAGCTTGAGCTTGGTCACGAAAGTTATCACTGGACAGAGGACAGTATGTAATCAATGATACATTTGATATTGAATAAAATTGCTTAATCTGTATCTAATTATTGTTTCTATCCCTTTTGTTAATGATGAACTTCATAGGCTAATTTTCAAAGACAAATTCAGTCAGACAAGGAGCATCAGTCCCTTTCGCTTATCTATGCTGGTGGCAAGGGCTCACTAGATTTGGTGAGCTATTGTTCTCACAAAAACAAGAAATATGTTAATGCATTTTTTGTATTATTTTCATCAGTTTTTGATTAAATTTTGTTTCACATAGATATTCAAGGACAAAGTGCAGGCTAATTCTTGGCTTATAGGCTTAAGAGCCATAATATCCAGGTGCCAACATTCCATGCCTTTTACTGATCCAAGAAGCTGTATAGGGGTGCAAAGTTGTGTCAACAGTCCTGCTGGTTATATTAGAAGAAAACATAACATGGGAATTTTGGAGGACACCGTCCAATTTTCACAGGTTCTAATGCTACAGTTTTTGCAGTTTTTGGAACGGATGGAAGTATACTTGCTTATTTGCTTTTTCTGAAAATGTATGTTTGTGGACAAAGAATGTTACTGTAGTCAAATTGATTTTCATTTATGCACTTACTATCACTTTATGTTTATGTCTCTTGACATCTATGATTGACATCTATGACATCTATGAACCAACACCTAAGCTCCTCATTGTGCATTTCATTGGTATCTGATGAGGTTCATGCAATGATTGCAGACACTTGTTAAGTCTTTGGTGCAGTACCTTTTCTACATATATGCGACTTTGCTGTTACAGACATTGCAGAAATTATTGATTAACATTCTAATATCCTTTATAATAATCTGTTAATTTAGTCTGTTGTCATGTCAATTCTTTGTGATAACAGATTTAAATATAGTTTTCACATATTGGCACTCATGCAATTTCTTTGTACTTTTCTGTTTTCCTTCTTAAAGGTGCGCAGCTTATGTGCGAGTCCTACTCTGTCACTTTCAGAAAGGTGTTTTTCTGATGGACTATCTGTTTCTTCCGACAGCTTTTGTTTGTCAGAATCAAGTCTTCCACTTGAGCAGAATTTGGCTGAATTTCTGATGAAAAATGCTCCTCTCGTTGAACCAAATCTGAAAAAGTGTGGATCTAGTTATGCTTGCTCAGAATACCAAATGATTGCATCTCATCGGTTTACTTCCCCTGCCTATGGTTCATCACAAATAGAAAAGAGTGACACCTTAAAGGATGTTCTGATCTGGGGAGAAGGTGTAGGGGCAGGAAATATTGGTTATGGAAACCACAAGGGGATGCGAGTTGATGCTTTATTACCGCAGTTGTTGGAATCAACAGGTACGCTAGATATACAAAATATATCTTTAGGAGGGAAACATGCTGCCATAGTCACAAGGCCAGGGGAAGTCTTCTGCTGGGGTGAGGGTGGGGGCAAACTTGGACACAAAGTTAACATGGATGTAACTCATCCCAAACTAGTGGAGTCCCTAGCTGGTAACCATGCCAAAGCTGTGGCTTGTGGTGAGTATCAAACATGTGCTATCACACATTCTGGTGAGTTATATACTTGGGTTGATGATAAATATGGTGCTAATTTGGTGGGTGATGTGGGAAGAAAAACACCATGGCTGCCACGTAAACTTTTTGGCCCTCTGGATGGTATCAGCATAGTAAATGTTGCTTGTGGAGAATGGCACACTGCAATAGTGACATCCTCTGGGCAGTTGTTTACTTATGGAGATGGAACTTTTGGGGTTCTTGGGCATGGGAATCTTCAAAGTTATTGTCATCCTAAAGAAGTTGAATCTCTTAAAGGTTTATGGGTGAAATCTGTTGCATGTGGTTCGTGGCACACCGCTGCTATTGTGGATGTTATTGTGGACCGCTTCAAGTATAACGCTGTTGGTGGGAAATTATTTACATGGGGTGATGGTGATAAAGGGAGGCTGGGGCATGCAAACTCAGGGAAGAAGCTCCTACCAACATGTGTTGCTCAACTTGGTGAACATAATTTTGTTCAAGCTTCATGTGGAAGAACGTTGACGGTTGCTCTTACCAATACTGGTAAGGTTTATACAATGGGAAGTGCAGTCCATGGGCAGTTAGGTAATCCACAGGCCAAGGACAAGTCAATAACTACAGTTGAAGGAAAGCTTATAGAGGAGTTTGTTAAGGAAATATCGGCGGGAGCATATCATGTTGCAGCCTTGACAGCAGATGGAACTGTATATACATGGGGGAAGGGAACAAATGGACAATTAGGAATAGGCAGCACTGAGGATAGAAACTCACCATCTTCTGTTGAAGCTCTACGAGATAGACAGGTTGTTAGTATCACTTGTGGATCAAATTTAACTGCAGCAATCTGTTTGCACAAATCTATCTCCATCACTGATCAATCAGCATGTAGTGGTTGTAGGATGCCTTTTGGGTTTGCGAGGAAGAGACATAATTGCTACAATTGTGGTCTTTTGTTTTGCCGTTCTTGTAGTTCTAAGAAGTCCGAAAATGCATCTTTAGCAACCAATAAAAAGAGACCTTCTCGTGTTTGTGATTCCTGTTTCAAGAATTTGCAGAAGACCACAAATTCACAAAGGATGCTACAGCTAGAAGGTCATGGTTCAGGGCAGCTTCTATCCCCAAATAAATTTAAATATGATGACAAACAAGATAATGAAGAACCCATCAGTCCAGGAGGCCATCTTCTATCAATGGTGCAACAATATAACCAAGAAATCCTACAAAGTAAAAAGAAGATCCTGAAAAATCAAGGAGAAAAAGAACATTTGGAAACTAACTTGTTTTCAGTTGGATTACCACGGTGGGGTCAAGTCCCTTGCCCTGGTGTATTTAGATCATATTGTGACAACAGTGCAGTGCATCCAATGAGACCATTATGTAGTGTTTCCAGCAGCTTGAACCTGGAGGAATGTGCGCCAGAATCAAACAAGATGCTGAGCGAAGAAGTTAAGAAACTGAAAGCTGAGGTAGTCCCTTCATTGAATACAGCATTCAATATGGATTTGCTCATATCTCATGGTGTATCGCTGTTTTCCATTTGCAGCTCATGTTTTGCTTCTACCTTATAAAAAGACACACTTAAATGCATTTAAACATACTCTATTAATGAATTTCATGACTGCTAATCAGTCTAATAACAGGGGTACAGATGTAGTAATTACTTCCAGTTAATTTTGATTGGTGTCTGGTGACTAGGCATATAGTTGGTCAGGACATGATAAGACGATGTCTAGCCTGATCTTGCTGTGTTTCAATCATCATTCACATATCATTCATTCAAGTGTGATTTCCAAGTCTTCATTCATTTTAATTTGTATACTTTTTGACCAATCTACTTAGAACCATTTTGATTTGAATAGGTTAAGAGCCTTGAACTGCAATGTGAAACTAGAAACCAGAAAATTCAAGAATGTCAACAAACAATAGAAAAAGCTTGGGCCATGGCTGGGGAGGAAGCTGCTAAGCGTAAAGCAGCTAATGAGATTATAAAGCTTTTAGCATCAAAGGTAATCTTTGTTTTCTTATTCTGATGAACTGGCTTTGACTATTTGAAGTCCGTTATGAATTTAAATTGTTAATTTTAGAAATATGAAATTAGAAGCTGCAAGGAGATGCATCAATGTTTGTTATAACTTGTAAAAGTGTAAAATGCATCTTTCTTGGTGTCACTAGATATTTGCTAACACTTTACTGTTTCAAGTTGAAACTGGGTATGACCAAGACGGTAGGTTCGATTAGGCCAACTCAGTCCATCAACTTGCATTTACTGGCATGTCCTCTCCATTCTTTGGGATTAACTGTTTTCATGTAATTGTCATTTTTCTTAGATCATGGTCTATAAGATGGTTTCTGTTTCTTGATTTTCCCTTTTCTTTTCTTGTTTTTTTGGGATAGTATCATAGACTCTGTCATTGTGTAGTGTTTTCTTTTTTTGGTTCTTTTGGCATATCAGAATAATGAACTAATGGAGCTCCAAACAATGCTTGATAAGGTCTCTGCTGGAAGAGAAGTGAAAGACGGATTATGCACTAATTTTCCCAACCTCACAACTGTACATGACAATAGTCCTGTGCTTGAGGGTGGGCATGCTGCATGGGCATTGACTCAGTTGCCTCCTGGAGCTAAAATTCCAAATGACAGACAAGCGGATAGTTTATCTAGCTCTCCAATCGTGTTCTCTAATAGGTTAAGGTCTATTGCTGAAAACAGCAGGACGTTGGGCAACTCAGATGCCCAAATAAAAGAGGACACTGGGACTAAAGCCTTAAAACTTGAATGGGTAGAGCAATATGAACCTGGTGTCTACATTACACTTACAATTCCACCAGGTGGAACAATTGAGCTGAAGCGAGTCAGATTTAGGTAATTTCTTATCACCAATACTACTTGTGATGCATTCCTGCTCTTCCATTTATCCCTTGTTCTTGTCATTTGGCTCTCTCACACTTTTGGACTATGGTTTGCAGCCGGAGACGATTTTCAGATAAACAGGCAAAAGAATGGTGGGAGGAAAATCAAGTTATAGTGTGCCGGAAATATGGTATTGAAGGATACTCAAACACAAACCAGAGCCAGACTTAGTAGGGTGACATGAACGATCCTACGATCATTGGGTTTTTCTGATAATCAAGGACAGTAAAAGTAAGCACTGTACAGTTTCAAAACTTTAGACAGACGATAAGCACAGTCATCGGATCCGGAACTGGAAATTCTCATGTTCAGTTCAGGGCCTCAGTTTTTGTGTTTAACGTTTCAGTTTAAATCCTCTTGTATTAATTATTTCTAACAAGCACCTGTCTCTTCGTTTTGTCCTGTACAAGTATTTCTAGCAAGCAACTCCCTTCGATTTGTCCTGTACAAGTGCCAGTGTGTGCAAATTATATATACATACCAGTTGTTAGGACTTGGTAATGAACTCCACATTCATACTAAAAAGGAGAAAGTCTAACTACAGTTGAACATCGCAAATTCAACTTAATCTTATTGATTCTCTCATGTTTAAGTGTTTTCCACAAAAATTGAAGCAAACCAACGTGATTCATTAAGCTAACAAAAGAAAATGGATGATAATAAATGAAACAAAGAGTACAAAAGCTCTAACTCTCTCAATAAATGAAACTTTTGCTAAATGAGCTATTTATTAGCATTTAAAGATTTGTTGGGCAAACATATAAGAATGTAGGTATAAAAGCCACTAAGCTACTAAGTTAGTAGTTGATATCACCCACTTTAGGGACTATTTTAGGCGGTAGTTTACATAAACCTACCTCTTGTCCACTTCTAAATAAAAGAACATGTGATAAATGAAGGTAAGATATATTACCTACATTCGTTGCCATATCATTCCACTTTCTTCATGATTCAACCCATTAGTTTTGTCACATCACCCTTGATCTTCATCCAAAAGTGAAGGTTAGCTAAGTTCTTAGCCAATATGTATATGATTTGACCAGTGCATTGACTAGTGCACGCCCATGGTCTAGTTCATTTGTTCGTCTATGGTTCGTCATTTGATCATGCTTAGTCCCACTAAAAGCTTCCAATGTATGTCCACCTTACCTAAGTTAAACCAATCAATGCCCCATAATCAGTTAAAGTTAGCTGAAGCTTGAACCATGCTTGATCTCACCTGGTTAAGTCACCTTGGTTCCTTTAGTATGCATTCATCATGCCTAATCTTTGCTAGAGGTTGGCCAAGGCTTACTAATGACTAGCAAAATGGTCCTTCATATGTTAAGGGGTTAACAGACCACCTCACTAGATGAATCTAATGTCCTCGTTAAAACAAATTGAAGGTAGTTGTTTACCTAGTGTTATGTCTTTCTCGCAATTGGCTTCTAAGATTGGTTTGTTCTACCATTGAATCAAGAATTTTGCTCTACGATTCTTCTTGTATTGCCCTATTATTCAATAATCCAAAATCTTCTCAATTTGGTTATCGAAGTTTTTTCTTACAATCAGTGGAGCCTTTTTTTACTTGACTTTTACTTGAATCTATAGCATCTTTATGATGGTTTAAGGACATTAACATCAAAGTTGGATGTACTTTTAACAGTTTGGGTAACTTAAGTCAATATGCCACTTTGCTAACCTTTCTAAGGATTTCAAATGGTATATTATACTTTGGCACTAAGCCTTAGTGCAACTGTTTGCTACTAATTTTCTTCTAAATATAATGATTAAGTTTAAGAAGTACCTTGACGCTAATTTCAAATTCAAATGGCATTATTAGTTGTTCCATATGCTTCTTTATCCTTTTGGAAGCTTTTCGAAGAATGTCCCTAGCTTTGTTCAACAATTCCTATTTGTTGTCTCAAACCAATAAGCAACTGGGCATTTTTCTCCCAACTTTGTTATGTTATCTTAAGGGGAGTAAGGGGCTATTGTCCCAAAATAGTCTCAAAGGGATGATTCTTTCTAATTAAGGATCTATGTAAGTTATGACAAAATTGTGTAGTGGCAAGCAAACTTAACCAATTCCATTAACTTCCATTTGCATAATATCTCAAGTATTCCTCTAATAAACCATTGATCCTCTTCATTTGACCATCTATTTATGGATGATTTGTAGTGGAAAAGTTTAAGTCACACCCCATTATATTAAAAAGAGACATCCAAAATATGCTAGTAAATTGAGTGTCTTGTTCACTTAAAATATTGTCCAAAACTCTAAAGTGCTTTACCATATTCTTGTAGAAAAGCTGTGCAACAACATTTAAAGGACATGAAGCTGAAGTTAACATAAAAACTACATACTTAGAGAACCTATCAACTATCACTATAAATGAAGCCATGTTGTTCACTTTTGAATATTTGTTAAAGAATTCAATCAAGATCAACATCTATGGCCTTTTCGAAATAAGCAAAGGTTGTAATCATTATGCCTCCTCCTTTCTTTCTTAGCTTATCCAATCAACAAAAAAGGTAAGAATATCTTATCACAGGGCTTTTTTTTTAGACAACTTTTTAGGTTTTGAAAAAAGTATTATTAATATTGTCCATATGAGTAACGAACCTAATTGCCAACAAGTAAACTTGCCAAGCTTCAAGGCAATGCACTACTGCTAACATCTCCTTCTTATGGGTCAAGTATCATTGTTTGGAACTATTAAGCTTGGAATTTTCGAAAGCAACATGATGGCCTTCTTACATCAAGACTCCATTAGTGGCTTTATTTGACATATGTATACACCTCAAAAGGGAGATCGAAATTTGGTAGCTTTAACACAGGTTCAATTGAAATGGTAACTTTCAATTTCTTAAAGACTTCTTAGTATGCCCTACTACAAAAACCACTCGTGCTTCTTTTTTAACAAATCAGTCGAAGGCACTACTTTCTTGGAACATCTCACAATGAAGAGGCAATAGTAATTTACCAAGCCAAGAAAGCTCCAAAGTTCTTTCACTGCTTTTGGAACCTGTCAATCAATATTTGCTTGTACCTTTTTACGATCCATCCATAATTGACACTTTCTCACTAAGTGTCCTAAAAATTTTATTTTTGATTGGGCAAACTCACACTTCTCCATCTTCACAAAAAGTTTATGTTATTGTAACTTCTTGAACACTTTCCTTAAGCTTTGTATGTTTTCTACCATGTTAGTGGTATAGATTACCACAAATTCATCCAATAAGTCATAAAACATCATTCGTTATGTTGAAAAATGTTGTAGGGGCATTTGTCAAATCAAATGGCATGACCAAAAAAATGTGATCCATGCCGAGTTACACAAGTCATCTTTTGCTTATCACCCTATAATATACACTTGTCAATGCCCATTTTGCTAGTCTAACTTCATGAACAATGCCACCCTTAATAATTTATCCGTCAAGTCTTAAACTAAAGGAATAGGATATTTATTTTTAATAATTACCTTGTTCAAGGCCCAATAGTCTATGCACATATACACAACTCCACTTACTTCTTTTGGATCAACGTAAGAGCTCTATATGGGGCTTTAGAAGGTTAGATGCAACCTACTTCCAATAATTCACCAAATTGCTTCTCTAACTTCACTAAATACAATAGTGACATTTTATAAAGGGTACAGGTAGGAGAAGTTACACCTGGCATTAACTTGATCTTATGATTGACTTTGCAATGAGGAGAGAGAGTTTTTGTTAACTCTTTAGGCATCATATCCTTGAATTCCCATAATATTTTTGCAACAACACCAGGTACTTCCACCACATGATCTTTGGTGATCTCCTACATTTCTGCAAGTGAGTTCTTTATGGTTTTCTTATGGCCTTTCTAAATGCTCATGATAAAAGCATGTGCAACCATTGTTGTTTTGTCTATTGTTTCTCTATTGGATCTACAACAATTTATATAGTGAATTTTACTCATTTATTAACATAATACCTCCAAGATGTGGGTTTAACATCACTTTCGCTGCCTTAAGAAAGGTAATGTCTAAAACTAAGTTGAAATCATTAATGGTATCACCATCATGTTACATTTCCTATGCCAGCTTTGCGTGATCAATGGAACATTGTATGTAGCTCCCATTACTACTTTTGTTTTTTCCATGAAAATTTTCATTTTCGTAGGGATCTTGCTTAATTTTAACCCTAATTTTATAAAAATTTGTTCCACAAAATGGTGCTCGTATCCAACATAGTCATGAGCTTCTTTCTGTTAACATGTATCTTCATATACATTAACCTTTCAAAAGGACTTATTTTAGTACTCACCGCATTCATTAAGCAAATAGGATAATCCACATTTCTAAATGATCACTTTCACCTTTCATGTCTGCTATCAAAGCATTTGAATTTCCTTCCTAGGCAATCGCATGTATAGTAAGGGCCACTGTATACGAAACAACTATGATTTTTCTTGGAAGATTTCTCACCTTGCTTAGGTTGCCCGTTTTGTTTGGAATTTCTCTTGTTATAATTCTCCCTCTTTTTACTATAGTCTTTGTTCTTCTTTCCCTCATGCTTCTCTTGGTGATTAGCTTTTGACTTCTAAGAAGAGAATGACGCTTTGGTCTCCTTTTGTACTAGAAAAATCTACTAAAGCATCCACAGTCATAGTAGCTCCCACAATGTCCTTGAAGTTTTGTCTTCGAAACTCCATTTATGCCCAAGGTTGTAACTTGGACATGAAGTTAAATATCTCATATGACATATTCTCAATATCAAACATTAAAGAACTTAATTGCTTAACATAATTTCTTATTGAGAAATCTTGCTTCAATTTCTTCAAGGAATCTCTAGTAAGCTAAGAAGTGAAATTGATCCTTTAACTCCTTCATCTTCTCCCATGTGTCTACGAGAGGATGAATACCATTGATATTGGTAGAGACCTGTGTTCTCCATTATAATTTTGAATCTCCATCGAGATACATTACTAAAATGTTCACCTTTTCCATATTTTAACACCTTAGTAGCTGCAAAATATTACTCCATATCTCATAAGAAGTTCTTGAGCACCTTAGCATTTTGAATTCCCTAAAAAAAACTTTATGTTCTCGCATCTGTAACACGATGCTTTCAACACGTCCTATATCTAGACTATCAACTACACACTTGAGGATTATTATTTTGACGTTGGTTTCCTCTCACACCTTTATCAAGTCTATGAATTGATCCTGTAATGCTTGGATCTATCTCTCTAATACATCAAAACAAGATTCATATGAAGGGACTTCCCCTTTATCTAAAGGTAGAGGACCAATGAGTGCTTTGACCCATGCAACATGCTCGTTAAGGTTGCTGCCACCTACCATTGAATCACCAACATAGCTTTGATACCAATTCTTATAAGGACTTTTTAATGAACTCTAAGTTTATACCAAAAAGGCACCAAAGTTAGTAGTTGAACTTCTATAATCCAATACCGATTCCCTCATATTTAAGTATTTCCCATAAAGGCTAAAAAAACCAATGTGATTCACTAAGCTAATAATATAGTTGATGTTTTCTAAGCTCTCTCCTTTAATGAAAATGATGTTCCAAAAAGTAGTCCATGTATGATTGGAAGATGAGCTTGTGTTAGTCCCGATGGTCTAGGTGTCTCCACACGTCTTACATGTTGGTGGTTGAAGCTCACTTCATTTGTAATTCTTATCTCCTCTTAATGTTTTTGATCCAATGCTGGCCTTTAGGTTGATCTTACCCAAAAGACTAGTGCTTCTGATTTAAAATTTTCCATAAATTAATATAATCTTATTTAATTTTTTGAAAAGCATATTGATAGAAAGAGAGTAAAATATAACAAAAGAGTGTTGCTAATAAAAGTTAATAAGCATATAAAAAGATAGTCCACTAGTATTAAACTAAAAAAAAAATGACCATGCATTCAATGAGACAAAAGATGCCCCTAAATTGAATATAAAAAAGGGTACTGCATAATTCATGACATACCCTTTATGGTATAAATGAAACCTTACTTAGCTTGACTATTTCTCTGCTTTTACATGGATGCTGGTACTTTTTAATCCTTAGAAATGTGACAAAACATTTTTACATCTTTGACAAGTGACATGGCCTCCAAATCTCAAGGATATAGGTTACTTGCCCTTTTCCCCGTCATCTTTAAAAATCGTCTTCTTTTTCCTTCTTTTTTAAATCTAAATATTGGTTTTGTAATGAAATTCTTATATTGTCTATTAAGTTAGCATTCCTAAGTAACTCCTAAGAAAATAAGCTCAAGTTGTTTGGTAACTAGGATAACCTCCTCTTCCCCCCCCCCCAACTTGGTCCTAAGCTTACGTAGAGATAGGCAGTAGTTGAAAACTCCCCATTCAAAAAGCTAAACTTTCTTTTTCTCCCACACAAAACAATAACAAGACAATGGTGGCTTACTCTTAAGAGGTCGTCAAGGCAGAAGAATCTAAATGGCATACCTCTCTAGTTAGTTATTTTATAAATAAGAGCGTGATTTTCCCACTAAAGCAAATATAAGCTCTTACAAGATAAGCAAAATGGGATTGTGGAAAACCTATGTCAATCAAGAAGATATTTTCATCATTAAGTTCAATTCCAAAACAAATATAGTGGAAGGTCTAAAGGCTAGCACTTAGCTTATAATTGAAAAACTAGGCATGATACTAGTGAAATAGATGATGAAGAAAATTTCTATATAGGCCAATTTCCATAATTTACTAATAGAATAGCGGTCAACACTTGGCTTAAGTTATGTAGTGATCTTACTCTTATCTACTTAGATGAGTTTATTGCAACACTAAGAAGATTAAGTTACGTAAGAACATGCATAGAAGATAATATAAAAAAGAAACTTCCCGACTCCATAAGCTTGATGAAATTAAATGATGCTAGAACATTGAAAGAAAGAAATATCTATTTCTTGTTACTGGAAACCATCTAATCCCCAAGCACCCAAAATATGAAGTCCTATAGGTAGGAAGTTTAATACAAGCGAATATGGTGAGTTAATGAATATAGATCAGAATTAGTTTAGCCTTAATACTAATAAGGAAAGACCTAATGATCAAAAAAAGTAAGAGCAATTAGCCAAAGGTTTAAATCAAGAGGAACAAGGAAATTTGGCTGAAGATACAAAATCAAGAAGGGATTAATCTGCATAAGAAGAAAAATAACATAAAGGAAGAGACCAATGTGTTAGCTAATCTAATTTCAACCTAAGTCCCTTAAAAGACTGGTATAAGAAGACAACTGATGGAGAATAACAAGGTGATCAAATCTAAAAGGGCAAAGCTCATTCTCTTAGAATATTTATGGTATCCAATAAGAAGAAACTAAGGAAAAAGCCTAAGAAATAGAGGGTGAACAACCCTTGATCTTCCAAGATATATCAATAATAACTTAGAAGATAAGGGGATCAAATTTCCCCAATAAAAATAGGTGCTCAAAGTTTACTTCCATTCAAAAAAGCCTATTTTGATTGGTCTCTTAGAGACTAAAATAAAAATAAACATGCTACAAAATTCCTTGTTTTTGGAAAAATGTTGTTTAATAATTAATAGAGATTAATAAATCATATGTATGAATAGATTATGACATGAATAATAAGAGTTTCATAGACTCGTAGAGATATGACTATATATATAAATCTTCTTTGGTTAGAGTCAAATCTATCATGAAAATTCAAAGAACGAGTTAATGCATTCTTATGGGCTTTTATAAGAATTTTTATTAGAAAGAGATTTCAATTAATTAAATAAGTGATATGGGTTATATATCTTGAGAAAGAATATGGTTATAACTTTAGAATTTTGTACCGGTTCAAGAAACTGAGATTAATTGCTGAATCAAGATAAAGTTAACCATAAGAAGGATCTAGGAAGATTTTTATATCTAAATCCTAAGTATCATTTAATTGTTCCATTCATGTTCATTACTTTTGTTTGTTATTTTAGATTAGTTATTTCATTTTTGTTAATTTTTAAAATTAATTATTTGTTTGTTACATTAGATAATAGAAAGACATTTAGTATTAGTACTGGTGGTCCTCATAAGATCAACACTCGCATTCACGAGATTATATTATAATAACAATCAATAAGCATAATTACAAAAATAAAATTATAATTATGGCAAATTAAATTAATAGATATAAATACAATCATAATAATATTATTAGAGCAGTTATAATTGTCCTATACAATTTAAATCTTTAAATTAAACAGAAGGAGCAAATGAAAACTTACTCTTTTCTTGGTTTCAAAGTTTTACTTTGTAACATATTACTTTCCATTGGATGTATTTGACAAAATTTTATACACCATGCTGAATGAGTCAAAGACAAAAAGAAGTCCCATAAATTTAATCACTTCAGTTACAAATATCGAGTCACATGTTTCCTACAATTGGAACACAAGTACAGTTGAAAAATTCTATGTTTTGGCCTTTCCAATCTTACACTACGTCAGATATGGTTAACAAGATTACAAAGACATGGTAGAGCCTAGGAATTCAAGGGGTAAGATTGACACGGTTCATCAACATGGTACAGATAGCCAGAGAAATGGTAAGCAAAAGCCCCGTCTTCTTCAGAAACACATTTTCACTCCCACCTCTTATGCTTACCATCAAATCCTTGTCCTGCTTGTCATTCCAATTATTTGTTTTCCCTAGCTTTTCCTTTGCGTTGATGTTGCTAAGCGTACCATTCTCGTTGACATCACAACTTTTGCCGAAACCATCTACTAATTTCTCAGTTTCTGCATTTTCTCCAAGCGTCAACCACTGCCAGTGCATCAAGAGAATCAAAGTTACATAAAAAACTGAGTTTTTTAGTTTTCTCCAAGGATTTTTGCTGATTCCTACCAACTTTTCTCTGGCCAACGTACTGGACTTAATTGCTCGACCTTTTATGTGTGAGTTTTCTATCGGCAAGTTTGTCGCAATCCCCGGACTAAGGTGGATTCTAACAGTCTGCGAAGGCACTAGCTGGTGAAAGAATGTCTTGGCTACTTGACGAGTGGAAACAAACATTCCATGATTCATTTTGATCTCCTCCACAACTTCAAAGCTTGACGAACTAGCTAAATCATTCTCATTTCCATTTCCATCTTCTGTAAAGCTACCGACAGGATCACCATTGATGAATTCCAATGAATAGTCATCCGTGCCATTAAAATCAATGCAGTTCCCTGTAGATGAGTTCCGTCATTGTCACGTATTAAGCTGTATATCAATAGATTGTATAAATATTTCGTGTTTCTATATTATGAGTATATGTGTGTACGTATAAATATTTATAAAATGTCCCGATGAAAAGTAAAAAGATGCATGCATGTAATTGGACTTACTTTGAACGTAGTGCTCTGCGTTTCTTTGGAAGGCTGGACTATTGTCTAACGGAACAATCTTGCTTTCCTCTAAGTAATTCTGCACAACATGAGAAAGTGTGCGACCATGACGCATTATGTAATCAAGTGCTATAGTCAAGAGCTTGCAGTTTACGTAGCAAATTAATGCACTTGAAACTAGCGAAAACGTAAACGATTCCAAATCCAAGAACGGTTTAATCTGATATTAATATGTACTTACTACGTAGCCAATTTTAAACAATTATATGCAGTTTTTAAACTATAACCTGTATAAGATCCTGCACTCTTTTTGCAGATGAATTCATTATCCTATTAAGTCAACCGGTCTTATATACCTCGTCACGATCTTCATTCGACATTCCAAACCATCTTAGGTTTTCCAGCATCATCCCTGCATGCTTGAATTCTTCATCCCGTTCTCCAATCTCCAGAAACCTCGAATTTTGATCAACCCATGATTTTTCTGTATTTGCCATCGAGTTCATGTCATCAACGTGATAAAAGTGATCATCTTTTCCAGCTAGTAAAGACAAATCGTCTTCTATAGCTGCACTATAATTTCCAGCCCACGTGTCTTGAGAAATAGGCTGATTTATGATCATCAGTTCCTGAGATGTGTCACCCAGTGACCTAATTTCCTGCAAAACATGAGTTTGATTTGCGATTCCTCTAGTTGAAGTTGATGGTTTCTGTTTCAAGTCTGTTAGTCCGAGTTCAGGGAACTCCTGCACTTCCAAAGGAGGTAAAGAGAACCTATGTTGCAACCTCGCACATTCTACCGCAATATCGACCTATAGAAATAGAACCAAACAATTTGTAATCCTTGTAAGAAAGGAAGAGATTAAGGTGCAACAAGAAGAAAAAAATAGTTATATACTAGAGATATTAGTTTTGTTCACCTTTGATGGCGGGTAAGGAGTTACACCATAACTGAGAAGAGGAGCTGGTAACCCAAATGCATCTTCCTGCAGGAACTCTCTACCATGATCTCTTCTTTCGGAGAACCCGTTTGTAATATTGCGAGGTGGAAACATAAATGAAGTATCAAAGTTTTCACGTGCATCGGGATATAGGTCAGTGCCAGAAATTAATTGATGATCACCCGCAATCGGATTGGTTATATAAGTAAAATGCTCTTCGATCTTCGGGGTTGTAATGGTGCTCTTTTTGAAGACCCGACAGAGTGCATATGCATCCTGCTTTGTGCATTCAACAACAATGTTACAATTAATGCGATATGAGAAGAAAAAAAATAAAGGGTGTGACTATGACCTGCATGCCAGGGGAAGTTTCGCATTCACGTTCATCTAGACGATATTCATGCATGATCCAGTCTGTTCGAGCTCCATGAGGTGCCCTGCCTCTGTAGTAAACAAGGGTTTTTTTCATACCAACAGCACGTGCTTGAGCGTTCACTTTCCTATCTTTCCCGGTTGCCTTCCAGTATCCAGCTTTAGTTGCCCGGTTAGTCCTTGACCCATTTGGATACTTCCGGTCTCGGGGACTGAAGAAGTACCACTCAAGATCTTTGCTAGGCAACATTGACTTTCCTGTTATTAGTTAGAGCAACTTCAATTCTCTATCCTCACATGCAATAACCAATCCAAATCTCATTGTTACAAACTAAAGAACAGCCGAAAACAAATAATTAATGCGAACCCTGATCCTGGAATGTTTTCCAGGGAACACTTTACAAATAGGAAGGGGCCAAATGCCCAATGATTACTTCACATGCACACTTACTTTTCAATGGAATTGAACTTGGAATGACGGAAAGAATTAATCTTGTTTATCATCCACTTCAGAAGTAGTTTCTATCTTTTCTTTCCCAGAAGAAAAGTACATGATTATTATTATCTCCCTTAGAGCTTTGATTTCCAACAGATCATATACTCTTCGATTACAAAACCAATTCTTGTGTCTGGTTCCTTTAATGATTTACTGCTTTTAAGCCTTTGAAATCAAGAATAAACAATGTGAACATATCCGTAGAATTATGGGACAGAAAACGAAAATGACAGAACAATCAGTTACCTGGTAAATCCCATGGCTCACACTTGTAGAGATCAACTTCAGGGATGATTTCAAGTTCAAATTTTCGTCCGTTTATCTTTCTTTTAAGATAGTAAGTTACAAGTTCATCGTCTGTAGGATGGAAACGAAATCCAGGAGGCATTGAAACGGGACGCATATCTTCAGCTTCTCTTTTGATTATGGATGTAAGACGTACTACTTCGATCTTTGCCACAGATAGGTCAATATGGGAAAACTGATATAGCACCAATTTATAATCTGAGTGTTGAATAACGGATGACCAGGGTTATGTAACAAGATATCTGCACAACTGCTGTAGATGCGTTTCTCAAGAATTTTGCTTGAATCTCCTAAACCCTGAGTTTGGAAAAAGAAGAAAAATCAAGCATGAGAGAACTTCTTAAAGGTCCTCCAAACAGGAATTAAATGCATGTGATCATGACTTAAGTACATGCTAAATATGTAATTGGAGAAGTAATATAGCATGCATGAAAAGACAATATATAGATATCTTGTGAATGCTTATGCTTGCACGAGAGTGACCTTAATTATCAGCAAGTTAGAAGAAAACCCAGATCAAAGAGACGAAAGAGAGACAAAGAAGCGAACACCAGAGCCAACAATAATGAGGGGAAGGAAAAGACAAAAGTGAAGGGATGGTTTTGTAAGAGTACAAAAAGAGAGAAAAAGCAGAAGATGGTGAAATAGGGTATCTTGTGCCAACCCTAAACTTCCCTTTACCTTTTCATTGCCTTTATCCTTTTTCCAAACAAAAGATATTCTTGTTACCGTTCCTTTCAAGCTTGATACTTAATAGCTTCGTTTCCTCTTCTCTATCCAATTATCCCATGCTTCGTTCTTGTCTTTTCTTGGAATCTGATGAGTCCTAGGTGATGTGGACACATATGATTCGATGCATTACCGGCCTTTTCACGTTACATAAAGTATCTTCCTCATCGACAAACTGTTCCAACAACGAATTTCCGCGGCCACCATTCAGCTGGAACTATTGTCTCTTGTCTTTCCACATGCATAATTACTTAATTTGTTGTCTTCCCAACGTTCTTTCTTTTTCCTCTTCAGTCACTCTCTATGTACGTAGTCATGTTATCGCCATGCACCATTTATAAGTTTAGAATTGATGCTCTTTCGACTTCCCTTTTTCCAACTCTTTTTCGGTAAGCTAAAATCGTAACTTTTCAGGTGATTATTGGAAACACCACGAACAAAGCTTGCTTCTATGGCAACATTCACACTAATTGATTTCCGAGTTATTATGCTAGAACAGTCTGAATTTGGATCAATTAGTTAGTCGGACAAATTTCGTTTTGCTTCATTAGACAAGGTAGCAGTACTTCAGGAGCACCTTCTCCCGTTTCCATCTCTGCTTTGTCATCTTGACCAATGTTCAAGTCGCCGTTGCAGTTGTGATGAGTACTTGGTGTTAGCAAAAATAACATAAATAAATAAATAAGAATGACTTATTTGAAATGAATGCGTCGTGAAAATTACTGCTTTTAAGTCAAAAAATTTTCTTTTACGGTGTAACAGGAGACCGCAGGTTAACGCTTCCTCCACTAACTTCGGTACACTTCAAAAGATAGAGTAGAAACTGTCTCCCGTAACTTAAAAAAGACAAAATAGAAGAAGAAGAATTCAACATATTGATGTGCGTCGTATGGAACAAAGCAAATGCGTATGTGAGAAGCAAAAAAAAAACAGAACAGATGCGCGCGTGTGGAGAGAGGAGTCGCGTATATGCGTCTATTGTATATATATGAGAGATGAACATTGTCAATCTTAAAAGAACAAAGAACCGTCTTTGGTATAATAATAATAATAATCATAAAGTGATGAACATTATGGTAATAATAATGGAAGTTTGGGTAATAAAGTATAATAAAAATGACGATGGACGTTTGGGTAATAAAGTATAATAAAAAACGATGGACTTTGCATAATAATGTTACGAACAACACCAACAATGCCCCGCTTGATTCAAAACTTGATAAACAAATTGTAACAATTTAGGAGAAAGATTGACGAACAACTAGATAAACTAAGTCTTGAACCTGGTGTCCAAAAAAATCAGAGACAGAACTTGCTAAAGAAATAAATAGTCTCAAAATGTCCTAGTCTCATGATTGCTCTAAAGAGATAGCCTAAATACTCTCATAGGAGGGTGGCTAGCCCCCTCCAATCACGTAGGTGAGTCCATCAAGTGTGTATTGCTTACATCACCAAAACTTGGGCTATGGAACTCATTAAGGATTAACTAATCCAACCTCATCAAACACATTAAAGTTATACTAGGGATGCTATTCAACACCTGAATATATCTCAATATTATTCCATAAACAATTTACAAATAAGTAGTCACCACATATCTTCGTTTGACACATTAAACTTGGTTTACTAAGACGGGTGTCCATCATGAGGTTGCTAAACAATTGGGCTCAACCTAATCGCTTTAGCATGCTCTGAAACTAGTTTCCTACTCAAAGCTTTTGTAAATGGATCCGCTAAGTTTATCTCTGACTTGACATAGTCCAGAGAGATTACATCATGTCTAATTAAAGTACAGACAATTTTACGCGTCAATCTGATATGTCTACTTTTGCTATTATATGCCTTGTTCTTGGCAACATGAATGACAACCTGTGAATCATAATGAAGGAACACAAAAGGAATTGGTTTTTCCCAAAGTGGGATATCTGCTAAGAGATTCCTTAGTCACTCAGCTTCTCATCTTGCCAGTTCCAAAGCCATAAACTTAGCCTTCATTATTGATCTTGCAATACGCGTTTGCTTGGAAGATTTCCAAGACACAACAGCTCTTGCTAATGTAAAAATATAACCATTAATAGAGTGTATATCATCACTCTCTATAACCCAGTTAGCATCAGAATACCCCTCCAATACTGGAAGATGACCACCAAAAGATAATCCATAATGCATAGCACCTTTCAAATATCTCAACAAACAAATCAATGCATCCTAATGGTCTTGACTAGGATTATGAGTATACCTATTAAGTCTACTCACACAGTATGCAATATCAGGATGAGAATAATTCATAAAAAACATCACACTACCAAGAATTTTAGCATACTTAGCTTGGTTTACATTGTTACCAAGATGTTTCTTTAATTCAACACTAGCGTCATAAGGAGTCTTGACTGGATCAAAATCATAGTAACTAAACTTCTTCAAAATTTGCTCAACATAATGAGTTTAATTCAACATAAAACCAGAGTCAATCTTATCAATTTTGATTCCTAAAATAAAGTCCACAGGTCCAAGGTCTTTTATATCAAAAGAAGACTTTAGCAAACTCTTGGTAGTATCAATGATAGATAAACTAGTACCAAAAATAAGCATATCATCCACATAAAGAGTTATGATCACACAACCATTAATATCAGATTTCACGTAAATGTAAGAATCAGCATCACAAGAGGTGAAACCATGTTTGAAAATCCCACTTTAAAATTTCTCATGTCACTGTTTGAGAGCTTGTTTAAGTCTATATAAAAACTTAACTAACTTACACACCTTTTGTTCGTGGCCAGACACTCTAAACCCTTTGGGTTGGGCCATATAAATTTCCTCATCAAAATCACCATTTAAAAAAGTTGTCTTAACATCCATTTGGTGCACGTGAAGCTTAAATACCGAGGCAATAACAAACAACATCCTTATAGATGCAATTTTAGTAACAGGAGAGTAAGTATCAAAAAAATTCGATCCTTCCTTTAGTTTAAAGCCTTTAATCATAAGTCTTGCCTTGAACCTCTCAATGGTTCCTTCAGGTCTCAATTTCTTTTTGAAAATCCACCTACACTCCAAAAGCTTACAACTTCGAGGTAAATCAACTAAAACCTAAGTTTTATTAGACAGGGTTTACTCTAATTCACTATCTGTGGCTTCCTTCCAAAAGGTAACATCCATAGATCTCATTGTTTCCTCGTAAGTTTTGGGATTTTTCTCAATAATATAAGTCATCGCAAAACCATCATCTATCTCTTAAAGTTTTTTCACCACAAAGGAAGTAATAAAGTCAGAACCAAAATTGGTGGATACTCTAGCTCTTTTGCTTCTCCTTAGTTCAATAATTTCCTCTTCCTCTATATCATCATTGATAAAAGGACTAGTGATAGATTCTCTAGGAGTTTGCACACTTACTTTTATAGGAAATATATCCTCAAAGAACACTATATCTCTTGACTCTATAATTGGTCCATAAGTGTTAGATCTCTATTC
The DNA here is from genome assembly GCA_027563515.1 of Erythroxylum platyclados. Taxonomy (NCBI): domain Eukaryota; kingdom Viridiplantae; phylum Streptophyta; class Magnoliopsida; order Malpighiales; family Erythroxylaceae; genus Erythroxylum; species Erythroxylum platyclados. The sequence continues at coordinate 2,538,653 of JAOQMM010000007.1, forward strand.
CTTAACCATAAATCTATAGGCAGCACTATTAGAGGCATATCCTACAAAAATTGAATCAATAGTCTTAGGTCTAATTTTCTTCCTCTTAGTTTCAGGTAGGGCAACCTTAGCAAGACACCCTCACACTTTCAAAAAATGCAAATTAGGTGGATAATATTTCCAAATTTCATAAGAGGTTTGATCTAGTTTCTTATGGGAGACACTGTTTAGAACATAACAAGTTAAAAGAGCTTTCCATATTTAACTTCTAAGGCATCCTAAATTTCCTTGGTAGTTTTGTACTTGGAATAGATATCAAACAATAAGTTTATAATATGGTTGAGCAATACTCCTCTGATAGTGCGGTTATCCTTAGTTGTCTTAAGGTCGGTATTGTCACTAGGAATTTCTTGAAACAATATGTAATCAATTTCGTATTGCTGAAAGTAAAATAGAATTTTCTCAAACCATTGTTTAAAATTTCTCCCATCTAGAGGCTCTAATTTAGTTAGGTTAGGTATAATCCTTTGGGCAATGGTGATAGGGGCATAACCTATGTGGGAAACAATAAGTGCAGAACCTATGTTAGTCCCATTCGCAAACGACATATTAAATCCAGTAACAGAGATGTCTCATACGAAATACTCAAGTAGTAGTAAGAACAAAATAATATTCTGAAATAAACACGCAGTAGCACAACCGAAATAATTTCTGACAAACAGTATCAAAAATGCGACAATATCTTACAATAGTAGCAATGCAACAAAATTTTTGACACACAATAGTAATGCCATAATTTTCCGAATAATATGAACAACATAATAATTTTCCTTCCAGCAGTAGCAATGCAAAATTTTCAACTTAGATTGTTAGCGAAAATAACATAAATAAATAAATGAGAACAGCTTATCTGAAATGCAAGGGGTCGTGAAAATTACTACCTTAAGTTGAAAATTCCTCCTCTACAGTGCAGCAGGACAATGGGATCTGCCCCAGAGTTAACGTCTCTTTCATCAGTTTCGGTGCACTCTAAAGGGTAGAGTAGGAATTATCTCCATGACTTAAAAAAAGACAAAACAGAAGAAGAAGAAAGAAGAATGCAACAGATAGATGTGCCTCGTATGGAGCAAAGCTGACGCGTATGTGAGAGGCAAGAAAAACAGAACAGATGCGTGAGTGTGGAGAGAGGAGTTGCGTATGTGCGTCTGTTGTATATATATGAGAGATGAACGTTGTTAATCTTAAAAGAGCAAAGAAACGTTTTTGTTATAATAATAATAATCATAAAGTGATGAACGTTATGGTAATAGCAATGGATGTTTGGGTAATAAACTATAAGAAAATATGATGGACATTGCATAATAATGTTACGAACGTTTTGGAACAACACCAACACTTGGTAATTGCAAATACTGCATTGGTTAAATTGTAAATTAAGAACTTTACTATTGAATTATGAACAAGTACTTTTATACCTAGAATGAGAGAAGAATCTATTGCAATTTTTACAAAAATATCATTGTTTAACATGATAAAAGAGCGTCCCTATTAGCTATTATTAGTGTAGCTATCGAAATCCTTCTCTAGCGAAAACGTCCACAAATATTTACAACATTAATATCTTATATGATTTAATGTCATTTATAATATTTCATATAAATTAATAATTATTCTATATTAGAAAATATGAAAATATTAACAAATATGATTAATTTTTTTACTATTATTAAAAAAAATTAATGATTAATTTCATCCTTAAATCTTGCAATTTTTTTGTTTATTCTAAATTACTAGCAAGTTACAAAATAAATTAATCTAATTAAATTGTTTAAAATAAAGAAAATATATTATTTAAGAAAATACAAGTTTGGTACGTTAAATAACAAATTTTACTATAAGATATGATTGTAAGTAATCAAACATGTCAGTTTAGTTTAGTGATTTAACTAATACGAACACAAAGGCTAGTTGTCTCATTAACCCATCACCACCCCAACCATAACTAACAAGCTCATCTTTTTCACAAATTTTAACTGTAAAAATATAAACTTCTCAAATGTATAAACTATATCTAAGTTTAAAATAAATGAAATCCTCAAATCCTTTTGAAAGGAGTAACTTAATAACTTTAATTATCATTACCTTTTTTTTTTTTTCTTCACTCTCATAATTAATATATTTTCGTTCATAAATTTATTGAAAAACTAATATGCTTACAAACACTTACCCAAGTGCTCACAAATAATGAAGGAAGAACATATTCATAATAAAAAATTTGTTCTAGGATCTCTCATATAAAATAAAATATTACATAGCTATAGAATTAATGTAGATTTCTAAATTCATCAATTTAAAATCACTTAATAATATGATATAAAGAGAATAAAATTTTTAATAACATTATAAAAATTTGCATAATAGTAAAAATATATTAGTCTTTCTTTAATTTATCATAACTATCTCAAAGTAATTCCAAATGACACAAAGTAAGATTTTTTTGAATCTAAACATACATAACTTTAAAATTGATCTTAAATGACCTAATTTATAAAAATTTGACGTTTCAATTACTCCATTAAAGTTTCTAAAAAATTTCAAAAGTTAAATTGATTTCAACACTCCCTGTAAGCTTGAATTTTGTACTCTAAGCATCATTCATTTTGAAAAATAATAAATGGGGACTTTAACTACATCTCATCTCCCCTGGAAGTAGAAGGAAGCAGAAATTATCATGTAAACACTTGTAGGGAGGTCACAGATTTAGTGCAGAAAGTTAATCTAGTGGATCCAAGCTTTATAGGTCAATTTTTCACCTAGACAAATAGATAAAAAGGAGATTTACTGATCAAAAAGAAGTTAGGTAGAGTGATGGTAAATCAATATTGGCTTAAACAATTCTCACATTCTTATGCTCATTTTGGTGATAACATATGTTCTGATCATTCTTGGATAGTCATTCTAAATTTTTATCCCTCCGAAACATCAAGAGCTCCTTTCAGATCTTTCAATGGCTTAACACAAAGAGTAGGCTTCCAAGAATTTGTGCTTGCAAAATGGAGTGAAGAATTGAAAGGATATAAAGCTTTTTAGCTTATGAAGAAACTTAAACTTGTTAAGACTGCAATCAAGGAATTTGCTAAAGAACATACTAAAGGAATATCAGTGGCTAAAAACAATATGAGACATACTCAAGAGAATTGCTATAAGCATCTTTATAACAATGCTATGAGAATATTAGAAAGTCAGAGAATGAAGGAATACCAGGAAGCTTTATAGTTGCATAATTCAATTTTAAAACAGAAATCAAGGATCAATTAGTTAAGGGATGGAGACGCTAACACAAATTTTTTCCACTCTTCCATCCTAGCCAGAAGAAACAAAAATAAGATAAATGAGCTACAAGATAATTACGGAGTTTTACAAACTGATCAAAGCAAGATGTAAAAAATAGTAGTGGATTTCTTCAATAATATGATGGGATATATAGACAATAATATCCTTAAGGAATTCAACACCAATAGATTCTTTGAGAGATCAATCAGTCAGGTGATGAAAGAATACATGGTGCCACCCAACCCACAACAGAAGATTAAAGAAGTTCTATTTGGTTTGCACCCCTCCAAAGCACCTGGACCTGATGGATATTCTACTTGTTTCTTCTAAGAGACTTGGAATATCACTGGTAAACTATTCACTAAAGCTGTGCAGGAATGTTTTGCTTCATCAAATATACTAAAAGAAATGAACAAAACCTTTATATGTCTTATTCCAAAGAAGCAGAATCCCTCATGCATGATGGATTACAGGCCTATATCTTGCTACAATATGTTTATAAAGTAATCGTTAAGATTCTAGCAAATAGATTGAAGCTAGCTTTAAAGGATGTCATTAATCTAGCCTAAGGTGCATTCATAACTAGGAGATCAATAGGAGACAACATATTGCTTGTACAGGAACTAATGAAAGACTACACCTTAGGAAGAGCCATCAAAAGCTAGACATTCAAAATTGATTTCTTCAAAGCCTTTAACACAATCAGATGGGAGTTTATTGATTATTTCTTACTAGCTCTTGGATTCTCATAACAGTTTTTCAAATAAATAATGGAATGCATCGCAACAAATTCCTTTAGCATTTTAATAAATGGAGCTCCTACTCAAATCTTTAGAAATATCAGAGAAATAAGACAAGGGGATCTTTTTATCCTTATTTATTCACACTGGCTATGAAAGCCTTATCTAGGATGCTCAATAAACTCATCTCTTGTAATGACATCTTCTAATACCATCATAGATGTAAAGAGTTAAGGATCACACAATTGATATTTTCTGATGATCTTATATTGTTATGTGGTGCTAACTTCTAATCCAATGAAATAATCTTAGGTATTCGGGAGTTATTCTCAACTTGTTTTGGATTAAAGGTCAATGCTATCAAAAGTAATATGTTCATTTCTTCTTATGTGAGGAATCGATTTAAGTTGAGAAGGACAACTGGCTATAGAATTCAAACTCCACCATTCAAATATCTTGGAATTCCTATTACCACTGCTAAGTCAAAATTTAGAGACTACATTCCATTGATTGAATCATACAAAGTAAGAATCTATGCTTGGTAAAACATGCTTTTATCCTTTGCTACTAGGGTGACGTTGATCAATTCTATCATAAACAATATAAATGTGCATTGGAGTGCTCACTTAATTCTTCCTAAGAGGGTCATCAAGGAGATTAAGAGGAGTATCAAAGCTTTCTTATGGTCTGGTAAGGCAAAAAATTCAAAAGGGGAAAAGGTTAAATGGGAGGAGAAATCCATCCCAAGGAAGATGTGCAGGGTTGGGAATTGTCCCTATCTCTCTTATGCAAAAAGTCCTTTTAAGTAAAAGGATTTGGAGATTATACATTGATAAAGGAGCATTATGGATCAAATGGATTAATGAATTTTTCTTGGCAGCTGAAAATAAACAGGGAAAACTCATGGTACTTCTCATATATGTTGAAATTAAGAAACCTCTTACACATTTGGATTAAGCACAAATTGGGTAATGGTGAAAAAGTTTGGTTCTGACATGACAAATGGAATAATCTCAGTCCATTAATCATGAGAAATGATCTCTTACACTTAGAGAATATAATTCCTTTGGATGCTAGAGTTCCTTTACTCATACAACATGGAGTTTGGCATTGCCATGATCTTGGAACATCTCCTCATAAGTGACAACCAATTTCGATAATAATTTCACGTTGGAACATTTCTTGCAACAT
>JAOQMM010000007.1:2607459-2625492 GCA_027563515.1 Erythroxylum platyclados
ATGACTAATATATAATCCTACAAGCTATGTTACGGCTGTCTCTACAAGCTATGTTACAGCTAGTATAAGCTATGTTACGGCTACTATTTTCTGTAACAGAGCACAAGTGCTAATGATATAAGACAAGGCTTGAGGATAATTTGTATATTGGTTAACTAGGAAGTGATGACTTAATTCTTAGAAATTGAAGAATTAAGGCTTTGAAAACTGGACTTGGGTATACGAATATATAACAAGTATAGTTTAAACAAAAAGTAAATACTTTCCGATGTAGGCGAAAGCTGCTGAAATTAGGTATCTGTTGCAGTAGTAGATTTTTTGAATCACTGGCATGGAGAGACTCTTGAGTTTACAACAAATCATTGTGCTTGTATTATCTTGATCCTTTAGCTGTTCATGAATTTTTACACTGAATATCAGGAAGATATGCAATTTTAGATTTAAACTTTTCTTCCCAACATTTTTGAATATGGAAATGTTGTTATTTATGGATGAATTCCTTTGGTTCATGATGTCCTATTTTTATGCTCTAAACATGCAGATTTTGCAGAAAGTTGTTTCCTGTGCTCGAGATAGAATCCCATTGAGATCGCTTAGTACAAAGGAGGTAATCACATACTCATGATGCTCAAATCATCTAGCTATATATATTGCTATTCTGTTTATCTTGGTTTCTGGTTTAGAGGCATTCAAGCATATGCAATTGTTGTATCTATAATCTTGAAAAGCATGGGAACTGTTATTTGTAGCAGTTTCGTTTAAATTGTCTTCACTAAGTCTCATAGAGTAATGTTAAAATGTTTCTATATAAATATATCACTGCTAGATAAATGGGTTGAAGTTTTTAGACAAATTCATTAGGCAGTGTCTGGATTTTGATGAAAGACAGATACAAGAATATCTGATGAATGACTGGACGGAAAGATGCCAACTATTTGGACAAAGCAAGTATGACTTTGAAAATATGGGCTGCTGGAGCGGGGGATTTAGAGCTAAAAAACAGGAAGAAAAAAAAGAAAAATTGGATAGGTCTAGGGATGAATCCTAGGGCTTAGGACTAATTCCTTATCTAAGAGTCACTCCCATACATTCAAATCTGAAAGGCATCATAATTCATTAAAAATCATCAACCTCCTCTAAAATTGATGTATGATGGATATAAATAGACATTCACAAAGTATACTAATCTAATTATTTGGTTTTATTTCCTCTTTGAAAGTAAATTCGAGCTAAACAGTGATTAATTTAAACTAACCTACTGAACTACCGGACAAACATAAGAAAAGAAATCTAGATGAATAGATTTGTATTAGGAGTTAGCCTAATCTTCATTAATACTTCAATTTGATAAATCTCAAATTAATTGAATTTGTGATGATGGAATTTGAGTTCGGAGCTGGAATTCGGGTCTTGGAATGAAAGACAGAAGGATTTGCTTGTGGACCTTAAAAGCAAAAACAAAAATGCATCTTAATTGCTTGAATTTTAAACTAGGTACTAGAATTCAGATTAGGTTTCTGGGTTTTGTAGAGGACGAATTAGAACAAAGAGATAGACTTAAGAATCACTCGTAAGGTCTAAGAATCACTTTTAGAAGAAAGCATCACACTTTCTTATTTTAAATTTCAGTATTTTGAAAAAAGAAATCACTTTATTATAAATGGAAATGTTGAAACGTTATTTATAGTAAAGATCTTTGATCCCTAATTCTAATAGAAGAGGATTTCAGCTTAATTTTCACATTGAATCATAAAGTATTCTATATTTCATAATAAGATGAGCAATTAAGGAACTAAATCAGTATAAAATAACTTGTATCAAATGACATAAAGAGAAAGAGAGTCATAAACCACTCCCTGTCACTGTTCACTGTATGGTGACTGTCACGCTAAATTCCATTCTTCATTTCACCAATTTAAGGCTTGGGGTTGAGTGTTTTGTCCTTTCTTGTTCCTTTTATATACTTTTAAGTTTTTTTTCCATAAATTTTTCTGTTGGATTTAGAGTAGGAAGTGCACTCTTGACAGAATTGTTATGTTATCCTATCATTCAAAATTTTATACATTGCTAAACAATTCACTGATATTTGAGTTTATGGATTGCTTTGCTCTGCTATGTACTTGGAATTGTTTTTTATTTTGGTGAAAATCATTTCAGTTTAATTGCAATTTTAACTTTAGTTTTATGTTCCATGAAAATGTCAATAGCTTTTATCATCAAATTATCAACACTGAGGAACTACAATTGGTAGTCTTTTAGAGTCTATAAACAATGTCAACATTCTTTTTGTAGGAAAACTGAATCCGTTTTTGTTAACAATATCAAATCTTCTTCAAGTAGTTAGTAAGGAGCTTTGGATGAGCGAAATTTTACTACTTGACCAATTCTGTAATTGTGTAGTTGTAACAGCAGACAATAATTTCTTTGTATGCATTATTTACTTCTATTCATAGAAGTGAATCCTTATGAACCAGAGTACTCTGAAATATGCTACATTTGATGTATTTCCTCTTGCTTCTCAATAATTTTTATCTGAGATTCTTATATGATCTCACAAGCTATATTTGACTTCCTTTTGGTTGATAAATTTTAATTTGAGCACTGTTATATGCTTCAAGAGTTGTTCTGTTTTATTTCATGCTTATGTAACTACTATTGAATGCAGTTCCGACATTTTGCCACTAAGATTGGGAATCTTGAGCGTCCATTTGTGAAAGAGTTTTTTTCTAGATGGGTTTGCTCAAGTGGGTGTCCAGTTCTAAGGTACTGATTTGGGATCCACGGGAGCACCTTTTTCTAACATTTTTAAATATGTTGACTACTTTTCCGAATTCCTGATTGTTTGGCCTTAATTTCAAGGATGGGATTTTCGTATAACAAAAGGAAAAATATGGTTGAGTTAGCAGTGCTACGAGAATGCACAACTACACCTGATGCTAATACTTCAGTTCTAAACCCTGATTCTGAAAATCGAGATGGTGACATTGGATGGCCTGGGATGATGAGTATTAGGGTTCATGAACTTGATGGCATGTACGATCATCCAGTTCTTCCTCTGGCTGGAGAAATTTGGCAACTATTGGAAATACAGTGCCACTCAAAGCTTGCAGCTAGACGCTTTCAAAAGCCTAGAAAGGGTTCAAAACCCGATGGTTCTGATGAAAATGGTGATGCTGGGCCTGCTGCAGATATGCGTGCTAGGTATATTATGTGTCAGATGTTTTCTTTAATATTCTTATTGGATAGGTATCTTAAATTCTGTTGACTTATTTGCTCTTGCAGTTTGGAATCTCCTTTGTCATGGATTAGGGCGGATCCAGAAATGGAATATCTTGCTGAGATCCATTTTAGTCAACCTGTACAGATGTGGGTAAGAAACCCTGGCCTTTTTTTGGAGATTTATATTAGGTCTTTGCATAATTTGCACTATATATGATTGGTGTGATTCATTTTTCCAGGTTGCAAGAAGTGCTTTAACTATATGAAATCTTTCGGATGTTAATATTTGTACACTTTTGATGCATGCTCATTGTGAGTTAGCAACTTAGGTTGTTCTACAGTTGGTGATTGGTTTACAACTGAGTTCATGAGTTCATGCCAAATTATTATTGCAAGGAATTGGGCATCAGTTGTTTGAATTTATCTACCCCTTGAAATCTCTGCCAAACCTTTTGGTTGATTCAGTTTTAGGATGGTAGTCTTTGACAGATACTTGCAATATTGTCTCTGACAAATTTACGTCACATGCAAGGACATGATTTTTGGGAATCATGATTGTTATTGTTTTCTGGAATCTACATTATTCTTCTATTTTCTTATAATTTTTCTGCGTTGGCATTAGCAATAGCTTTTGTCAAAAATAGTTTTAGGTCCTGGGATTTTGAAAAGTCAGGATAATAAGGTTGTGCTTGAACACCTGAAATATGGTATAAAAAAGAAGATATAAGTCTCCACGGGCTCATATCAAGAAAAATCGCTCATGAATCTTTTTACTCTTATTTTGAATGATTTTTCTGCAAGGATAAAACAGTGTGATGGATTAATCAACAAAACAGGCACCTTATATAGTGTTTGTTGAAGAAGCAGTCATTATTTCCTTGTTCAACCTATGCACTTGAGTTATGTGTGTGCAGATTAGGATTTAGTGGAGAATCATTGGGGGACAAATATGGGAGAAAACCTGTTTTTGTCTAAAGAGATCCTTAAGAGATCTTGTTTGGGCTGTTTTCTTGTTTATCAATGGATATCATTTCTTGTTTATTAATCGATATCATCTTTCTTCATTTTAAAAAAGAGAAGTTTCTAGAAGCCTTACATTTCCGTGGTAAACTCTTAATTTTATCAATTGTTGAGGTCAATAAGTATGACAGAGTTTGCTTTTCAATCAGAATCGTAAAACTATTATTCTGTCACACAACATCTATCTAAGTTTCTAATATTGTTCCTCTTTAAAGTTTTTTTTTTTGGTTTGAGTAGTGTATGGTTTACTGTTGTGCCCATACACATTTGTTTTATATATTTTCAACTTTGTTTTCTTTTTGTTCATGTTGGATATCGCTGTACTTTGCAATTTTGTAGTTGCTTTTCTTTGTCAATTGGCGATTGATCTTTCAAAATTATTATTCTAATCAGATCAATCAATTAGAGAAAGATGAAGATGTTGTTGCACAGACACAAGCTATTGCTGCATTAGAGGCCTTGCCGCAACTTCCATTTTCTGTTGTTAATGCCCTTAACAATTTCCTTAGTGACTCCAAGGTTTGAATGACCTCAAGAGTTATGCGTTACTTCTATTCATGTCCTGACCGGACATAATATTCTAATTTTCATTGTTTTTGCAAGGCTTTCTGGAGAGTCCGTATTGAAGCTGCATTTGCTTTAGCTAATACAGCATCTGAGGTAATATATTCAGTTGGAGTGATCTTTGTGCCTCTATATGTTTGAGGTGCATGCTTCCTTCTCCAAGTATTCACCAATTGTTGCATGTAAAAATTCCTTTCATACATAGATGTTGTATCATTCCCATCATGTATTTCATGATATTTGTTTCTGGCTAAAGCACCTTCTGCTTTTCCGTGAGATGCTAATAACATTTTTCATGTGTTTCATTATTCAATTACAATGCAAGAGTTGAAAATTGGAAAATTGAAATGTTTGAACTTATAATGTTTTTTGAGGTAATTTTAAGTGGGTTTCCCTATCTGTTGTTTAACAGGATACTGATTGGGCTGGTTTAGTCCATTTAGTAAAATTCTACAAAAGCCGAAGATTTGATCAAACCATTGGACTTCCCATGTATGACTTGCAACTCTATTAATCTGATTTTAGAGAAGTTTGTTGTTGTCACTCTCTTAAATAGCTCATCTCATGTCTATTTTTCCAGGCCAAATGATTTCCATGATTTTCCCGAGTATTTTGTTCTTGAGGTAATGCAGTGAGGTAGGCTATGTAATGGTTTTGTGTGATACATGCTGTGTTTGCTTAACGTAGTTTACACTTATGAGTAGTTTCTGCTTAGCAATGCTCAAAATCTTTTATTCGTTGATGCGATAGCTTCTAAAAGAAAGCACATTGACATAGTAGGTTTATGTATCGATGGGATATCTTGTTCTTTTTTATGACTTGACCAAACTGAATGCGCTCTGATGTTAAAATGATTACAAACTAGAAACTCCACCATTTAGATTGGTTTCCTCTTGCTCCCCTCTTAATCCTTTTCGCTCTAAGATTGAACAAGAATTTTTCTTGGGGTTTTCGAGTATTATCTGCATAAGAAACATGTTCTAGTGTGGCTGCATAACACAGGATAATAAATTGTCATTTATCACACATTTGTCATACCTATTCATTTATCTTTCTTCAAGCGTCCATCTCTGAACTATCTTTCTGTTTAGCAATCTACTACTCTTTCGAGAGTGGATCTTATTTGCTGCACAATCTGCAACATAGTCTGTGCTTCTTCTGTCATCTTAAGCTTTCATTAGACTGGACCATTCGTGCAATAGTTTTAATAGATATCTTTGTTTCAGTAGAATTACTTGGGTGTCAATATTAAATTCAGTCCTTAGGCTGCTTTTGGGGGAGAATTTGGAATGTCTGATGTAGTAAATATTTCGTGACTGTGAAAAATGCAGCAGGACTTTACCTCAGAGAGGGGATGGCTATTTTCAGAAACTTTAGCAGTCTATAAGTGGATGTATTACGGTCCCTTTGTAATGTGACATGGTGTTTAATTTTGACTTTTCATGTGTCTACGTTTGTGCTCTCTCTCTCTCTCTCTCTTTCTCTTTCCATATTCTCATGTAAGAAATTGTCTCTGATTTCTGTCTCTTTTGACAAAGCCAACATTGATAGCCTTAACTTTGTGGAGTTTTGTTTGATGATCTCTGCTCAAAATTACCAGAAACAGTCTCTTCTCCTATTTAGTGACCTTATACACTTTTGGGCAATATTACAATCTTCTCTTCTATTCCATCATTTAGTTCAGTAAGTTGTGCTAGGGGTGTTGCTCCCTCCCTAGAAATTGAACTTCAGAACTAATCAATTTTTTGTATACGCCCACTTCTTTTTTTGAGTATTGATGGTTTCTTACTGCCGGTTTTGTTATTTCAGGCTATTCCTCATGCTGTAGCTATGGTCAGAACAGCAGATAAGAAAAGCCCAAGAGAAGCTGTTGAATTTGTTTTGCAACTTCTTAAGGTAGACTTTTCTTACCATTATCTCATTTATGATCTGAAATTTACTGATTAAGATCAGATTTTCACTCAAATTACAACAATAATATAATTGAAAAAAGATCTCCTCATCTGCTAGGAAAGATGATCCATAGTTGCTGATAAGATTAAGGAGAGAGTTCATGATTCAGCCTCTCAAATATTACTAGATTAACCAAATCATATTTTGTTGAGAGCTTGTACGTCATAGGGTACGAATCACATAATTTGTTTGTCCCAGATGTCACCTGTGGATGATTCTGTTTATTAGGGAGACAACTGATGGAAGCTGAGTTAATGATAACTCTAGCATATCACTTCTCAAGTTTGATAGGAACATTACAAGGCTAATGATAAGTTGGTAAAGTTGATTTTAACTGCTCAATGTATTTATGTATTTCAAAACTAAACATGAATCATAAATAAGAAACATGTCCAATCAGTTTATCTTTCGTTATGCTTATCCTTCGTTCAATACGGGACAAGCTCTTGGACTTGCTGACTTAAGCGTTAACTCGAGCACAATATCCTCTCTCTTTTGTAAATTGGAAAACAATTACAATATCTTATTGTTCTACTTGTTTCATGGTCTGTTTTATGATGTCTTTGGTGCTGACTTTCTAGGATTTGACTGTGTTGATGTTGTAAAACGGATGAAATTAATTGCCGATGAGGATATCTTCTGGTGGGGTTGGGGAAGATAATAATGGTTAACTAACAAGTAAAAAGAATAACCTTGGGAGAAGGCAGCGATATATTTTTTGTATGCAATGAAGGCTCCTTATGATTCCTTGTCGGTAATTAGTGATTCAACAGAAGACAAAATTTTATTAGCTAAATGAATTCAGTTTAACCTGTAAAAGAGATTCATTTCATTGATAACGATTTGACTCTTGCCAGATGTGAAACACTTGATTTGAGAATGTTGATAACTGAGAAGGAAATTCTTCATTGACCCTTTTGAATCTGGAATAGATGCTTTTCTACTTTTCTATGTAATAGCTGCAGTTTCTATGTAGAACATGCTTCGTGTGTCCATTACTAGTTTATGAAGTAGCAGTTTTGTTCGGTATGATCCCACTAGTGGACCTCTATTTTTAGTCTGTTTGTCATAATGTTTTAATATGCTCAAACATGTTTTATATTATTCCTGTTTTGTTATTTGGCAGTATAATGACAATACTGGAAATCCTTATTCTGATGCATTTTGGCTTGCTGCACTGGTCCAGTCAGCTGGTGAACTTGATTTTGGAGAACAGGTTTGTCCACAGCATTTGTTATGCGTGCTGAATTTTTTGATTATTGTTGATCAGTTCATTTTAAAAATTTCTTTTCTATACAAGTTTAAGCGCCTCCTACTTTTATTTTACAAGTTTCAACATTTTCAGATGTTATTTATTTATTGATTACTTTGTTAAGCTATTCCCCAATCACAATCTTCTATGGAGATTCGTCTTGTACTTTTTGTGGCAATAACTAATCACTGGTATATGTTGGACCATTAATTACATAAAAACTGAATCAGTTTCACAGTCTACAAGCTAACTAGTGATTGCACTAACAACCTATTAAGCATGTATTGATGTCTATCTATACAACACAGCTGCCTTCAAGGGTCTAAGACCCCAGTATTAACTGGTTCAGTAGGCACAAAAGAAAAAATTTGTTAAGGTGCATTGAGATAGCTATTAAGAGAAAAGAGGCATATAATAAATATTTATATTTCAAATAGGTAACACGTATAAAAAATAAAAATAAAAAATTCAATTGAACCATCTTTAATGTTGACCTTGTATCTGTGTATTGTACTCAAAAGATTCTAATACAAACTAAAAGGAAACAAAGTTGTAAAATATAAGAAATACTTCAGTCAGTCTCTTGACTAAAAGTTCTATCTATAGGTCTAAGTGTTGTCCAGTATGTATAGAGAGGCCTCTTGTATAGGCAAGCCCTTATTTCAAGGTACTTGCATTTCTTCCTAGTATAAGTGATAACCTAGGGGAGGGCCTTCACTTGGCCCATATCATCTTATCTATTTGGGAAATACAATGAAATATCACCGACTGTTTGGTTTATCACTTAAGAGTTTTGCATTCCTGAGGTTAATGTTCACTAGATATTTTTGATTCTTGTACATGTGTCTAAATATAATCAGAACCCTGATGGATATAACTGTGTGTTTAGATATGACTCGGTTATTGTTTCCTTGGCTGTTATGTATTAGGGAAGTGGGCTCAGGCTGCAACCAACACGATGTCATTATGGTCTTTAGTTTCATAAAGTTATAGATTAAAACTTCATTGTTTTGGTCAGCTTTACTAAAACGTTGTTTCAGGCCAGGCCTAGCCAGGATTGCCATACATATTTACTATAGTTTGAAGTTGTTTTGGTGTACAAGTCTGTAGGCCTTGTTAGCTTCAAAAATCTTGGCATAATATTTTAATCTTTTTAATCGAATTGTTCCTTAACTTTTATGGTGAATCTATTATTTGTTCGGTATGTCCACATTTTATGTGAGGAGTATGTTAGACTAGTATTAGAGTCATTGAGTGCGCCTTACGTTGAATGGTTTTTTGACGAGAATATGTGTTGAAGATGTAACTTAGAATACGCATCATTGTTTACTATTGGTGGATTGCAAGTCCTCCTAAATGATGGGTGTTGGGCATCTCTTCTATCCTACTATCATTTCTCTTTTTTTTTTGTGATCCTTTCTCGTTGCAAACTTTGAAAAGATGTACCCTTGCTCAGACGTGATTATTTGTTTATCCTTTTCCTAAAATTCTTAAATGTCATTGATGATGCAGATGTTGAATTATTTAAAAGATTTGGTGTACAATTGTCAGACAATATGATATGTTGTTAATCAAGCAGCAATTGTTTCATAATGAATACTTGAGCCGTATGTGTTAAAAATGAATTGGGTTAATGCCTATGGATGAAATTTTCACAAATTTCACTCTATATTTTGAATTCTGTCTACGCAATCTTCTGAAGTTTATTTTTCAGAATCCCAACTTAATATAATTTTGAACCTGATCCTGCAACTTCAACTTTCTATTGGGTCTGTACGGCTTGGTGCTTTTTCTTTATGTATTGATCTTTCCTGGGATCCATCAGAGTTTGAAGTATAATCAGACCAAGACCTAAAGCTCCCTTGTCAAGTTTGCCTTATAATAGCAATTTTTTAATATGATGTGTGCTATTGCATTTCTTTATTCTGCTCACATTTCCAAGCTTTAAATATTTTTGATCCCTTGCAGAGTATGCTTTTTCTGTCTTCACTTCTCAAGCGCATTGATCGTCTCTTGCAATTTGATAGGTACATTGACTTAAAATTCTCCCCATTTGATGCATTTCTTTGATGTACTTGCAACTTGTTGAGTGTTTTTACACATTTGATACTAGGTTGATGCCTAGCTACAACGGAATCTTGACAATTAGCTGTATCCAAACCTTGGTACAAATTGCATTGAAGCTTTCTGGAGCTATAAATCTCGTGAGTGTCCACTTATTACTGCTTAGTAACTAATTGATTTCCTACTATCTTGCATTCATAGGATAGTGTGAATTAATTCTTGCAGGATCAAGTCTTTGAGCTCATCAAACCTTTTCGGAATTTCAAATCAATATGGAAAGTTAGAGTTGAAGCAAGCAAAGCTCTTCTGGATCTGGAATTCCACAGCAAAGGCATTGATGCAGCATTGTCATTGTTTGTCAGATATTTGGAGGAAGAACCATCATTAAGAGGTTCTGCATTATCTCTTATGGCTGAATAACTTATTTGTTGGCGTTAACATGCTTTTATTGATGAAAACTATGCACTTTTTAAACTTAGTGAGACTCATGTTCCTAATTCATATTCCTTGGCTACAGGGCAAGTGAAACTTGCTACCCATGCTGTGCGGTTATGTCAAATGCAAGATGCATCTTCTTGCAATAATGAGATCAAGAGTACTACTCTACTGGCTTTAATTTGTCTGCTTGAAGGCCATATAGGATTCAACAATGTCTTTCTTCGGCATCATTTGTTTTGCATTTTACAAATCCTTGATGGAAGGTAAGCCTTGAATATTCTGGTTAGTGAGAGAACAAAAATATTGCCGGAGTCTTGCTTGCAGTCGGCCTAGTCAGATTATCTACATGAGTAATTTTAGGGATATTTAGAGGTTTACTAGGAAACTTTTGAAGATCAATAAACTCCTGGTTAATGAGCAAATATATTCAAGAATATTAATGTATACTTATTAAGCCATTAAGTTTCTTTGATAATATTGTCAAAATTTCTTGTGAAAATTGCATTTTTTTTTGGCAATACATGATTCTTCCTATTTCATTATAAATGATTTATTACATAATTATTAAATTTGACCTAATATTGTCACAAATACATTTTTTATTTTTTTGTCACTTCCCTTCTGTTTTAGTTGATTTTTTTTGGAAATTGTTTTTAATTAATTTTGCAACGTGTGTATATGAGTACCAAACACCAAACAAATAATTTGCGTTTAGTCAGCACTTCTATTCGAACTGTTTCAATTAATAAGGCTACTCACCACTAGTTGTCACTGCAATCACAAACTGTATTTATTAGTTTAGCTTGTACAGCACATTGATAAATAAGGATGGTAGCCTTGTGTTGCATGTGTGTCTTGGGATATTCTTTGATCTGGAAATCAAATGTGGAAATTGAATCCCAAAATTTGCTCTTTTTCAGGGCCCCATCAGTTTTTGGAGTTCCAAGAGATAAATCACTACATATAGTTGATGCTGAAGCTTGCATGGAGCCAAAAAGCGTTTTCAGTGCTCTTGTCACTGATGCAAAGCCTTTCGAGCCTCCTGCAGATGTCCCGAAATTTGCCGAGGATAACTTGGTACTTGTTGAAGTTTCCAAGGAAGCAGCTACAGATTCCAATATGTACCAGGAGAAGATGGATTTGGCCATCTCAGAAGATGATAGAGAACCTCAGATTGTTCCCAACGATGATAAACAAAAGGTTGATTTGACTGTTCCTGAGGCTTCAAAGGAAGTGGCCACTATTTCTGACAGTCATGAGCGTAAGATGCCAGTTGTTAAGATCAGGGTGAAACATTCTGCTGCAACAAGTAGAGCTGAGGAGGCTGACAATCAAACTGTTGTCAGATCTCTGGCTGGCAATCATGAAAATGGAGGCAGCAGCTCTGTTTCTGTGGATGCTCCCCAGAGGAATTCTAATGATGCTGTGAGCATTAGCAATCAGAACCTTGAGGAAGTCAATTCATGGCATGACCATGGTTCACGTATGACTGCCAGTATTGGAAGTGCGAAACTTGCAAGCGACGGTGACAATTTTGGGAAGGAATTCCAGTGTACTGCTGATTCGAGCAAGGCTTTTGCACATTCTCAGCATGATGAGCAATCATCTCCTAGTCTTATGCAAGAAAACAATGTTGATGCTGATGCACTCAAGTATGCTAGTTTGCATACCCTCTCAGCTGGCAGAGTTGATAATGATGATGGGGGTTCAATGGCTACTACTGCACATCCTTCCCATGGGGATGAAAAGGGGAAGGAAGTAAAAGAAAAGAAACGCAAACACAGAGATCACAAGAGGCATCGGGATGATCCTCAATACCAAGAACGGAAGAGGTTGAAGAAGGAGAAGAAACGAAAGGAAAAGGAAATGGCAAAGTTGATGAGCAATGAAGCCAAGGCGTCTCCTGCAGAGTTGATGGGTAAGAAAGAGGAACAGCCCAGCATTAGGTTTATAGCTCCACAATTGAAGGTCACAGAGCCTAGTGAACACACGGCAGTAAAAACTGTTGAAACCAAGAGTGGGCCATCTGAAGGCACTTCTACCCCCAAATTGAGAATTAAAATAAAGAACAAATCGCTGAACAAATAGCAATAGTTGGGACTAGCTTCATAAACTGCAGGGTTTTCTGGGTCTTAGCGAAATTTCTGGGCATAGATTTTATTTTAGATCATTTCTCTAGCTTTATTTTGCCTACAGGTTGGCAGGCAATAGCTCTAGCTTTTACTTACGAATCGGCTCGGGATCATAATTCCACGTATATCTGTGTTCTTACTGCATGTGGTTTATAGACTAAGAGAAAGTTGGATTGTATTATTTGAGTAGCTGTAATATTTTTTCTTGTGAAATAAAATTCATAATCTATTTTATTGTGAAAGCTATACAGAGCTCTTCGACTATTCAAACTTCATCTTTATTCTTCAATTCTAAAAGCACATTATGAGATAGATTTTGTATTCTGTTGAGAAAAGGTAAATTGTATTAAAGAAGAACGAGTGAAAATAACAACTTCCAAGGGAAAACAACCAGGGACAAAATAAAGATTACAAGTGTGCACCAGCTTACACTGGATACGATGGAACACTAAAACAGGAAATAAGGAACTACTTATAAATAGAGATGCTATTTTCAGCCCAGCTCGCATTTAGCTGCCTGGTCCGTCCTGTGACCTATTTCTAATGTGTAAAATGGCGCTATTTTATCAAAATTTTGTATATAAAAAGGTCAAAAAGGTAGATGGGGCTCATTGTGATGCTTACTTATAAAGTGAGAGTTCTCATGAATCATATTTGAGGAGATAGTTTTAAGTAATTATCAGTCTAATCTACAGGAGTAATTGGAGTGAAATGTTGAATGATCTGACTTTTGATTTGAAAGATTCTAGTTTTCCTTTTCAACCATAAGACATGAACTCCATAATTAATAACTAATTTGCAAAGTCACATCATCCTTGTTGGTAAATCTAACTTGTTCAGCTTACGAAATATATCTTGACCATGATGAGGTTATAAAGGAAAGCTGGCAAAGTTTGAGAGAGTAACTCCAAAAAGTTGAAGAGAAGCCACGTCTGTGAAGAAAATGATCAATGTTTTTCATGGATATGAGACAAAAAACGCAAGTCACGTTGGAGATGTTACCTCTGAGCTTGTCTATAGTAGATGGGCTATTTCTAATTGCCAACCAAAAGATGAAGGATGACAAGCTTCCACGAAGAGACTTTACTGTTAAGAGGCCTGATAAGATTCATGCATGATATATTGGTGAATATTTTAGAATTGTGATTTATCCACTCAGGTTGATCTTCCATGGACATGCAAAGAAAATAAGAAGGTGCGTTGCTTATTAAGTAGGCAAGTCCCTTGTATCTACAACTTCATTCCTCACCACTTGTCACTCTATTCACTTTAACATTTGGAGGAATAAGTAGCCTCAGATGTTCCAATTACCGTGATTCATAATGTTCCTTATTTTGAGGATTTGGTTATAGGACCATAAATTAGATGGATTCAACTTGATGGACCAGAAGCTTTGGTTCTTTATGATATAAGTATGCACCCACTTCACTCCAAATCTTCTTAGCTAGGAGCATTTTGTTGGTGCTCTGTGCTAGATAATGCCTAAGCCTCTTTATGCCTGCTTAAACACACGATGGACCATTTAACTTTCGCACCTTAGTGGTTATCGACTTGAACAGTCCATAGGAAATTCTCTAAGGATCTTTCAATGTCCTTGATCATTTTTGAGGTATGAACAAATGAGAGCACCAATGAATATGCATTCTATTTAACACCAAGTTGATAAGTTGGAGCCTTCGAATATAAAATACAAAATTATTGTTTTAATGGTTGACTCTCCTTTTGATTTAATCAAATAATGGCTGACAGTCCTTGAAGATCACCATCTTATCAGATATAGGTATGCCAAGATATTTGAAAGGCAATTTTTGAAAGTTTAGCCTTGATATTCTTATTAGCATCTCATCTTGATTGGTAGAATTCGATGAAAAATAGAAGTAGCTTATGTGTTTGTTCATAGTGAGCCTTTAGAGAGAGCTGAACAGGTTCAAACACTTGATAAGAACATGGACTGAAGTTTTCTCGTCACCATTGAATAGCAATAAATCATTAGCAAAAGCTAAATTGAAAAGGTTTAACTACTTATATTTAAAATGAAATTTGAAACACTATAATTAGTTGATCCTAGAAGCTAAAAAGGAAGAAAAAAAAGAAAAAGTATATAGTACCATTATTTTGCAATGAAAGGACCTATATGTATTGTGAATAAGTTTCATTATAATGCTCTTTTTAGTAAATTTCCTTCAAATCAACCTTTTTATTATCCCAATCATACCTTACCTAAGCCACATTACAACCTTATAAGACTTTTTGATTTGTGCTTCTAGTTTATTCATAAGTGGTGGAGATGTGATTTTATTGCAAGCATATGGTAAGAATGCTACTATGCATTGATTGAGAGCTTTGATGCTTTCAACCTAAACACTTGAGTGCATTGACTGGAATCTTAGTGAGGGTGCAAAGATTAATGCGTTTGACTTCAATGAGATTATGATGTGATTACTATTAATATTACTTACAAGAGTTAATTTTAAGATAACTGGACTCTAATTGTATGTTAATTTAATTCAATAGGATATGATGATGTATAGTATGAATGGATAGATTGAGATTGATGAGAGATGGATGTTGCAAAATTTATAATTTTGATTATGGTTTGCTTAAGGACAAGCAAAAGCTTAAGTGTGGAGATGTTTGATAAATGGATATTTGACTATAAATTTTCTTTTGAAAAAGGAATGAATTGCATTAACTATAGGTGAAACTAATACAACATTACAATGAGTTCTAGGTAAGTTAGCCTACAATTAGTTACAAAATAGTTGCTAAAACTTTACAAAAAAAAAAGAACTAGAGTAATATTGACATCAATTTATAGCTTCTATCTATTTTTCATTTCTGGTGAAAGAGTATGCTAGACATTCTTTGCAACAACAGCAGATTTGATCCAATTAATAATCTTGTCTAATATCTGGTACTTCTCTTCTTATGTGTAAAAATTATGTTGTTTCACTCCTTGCAAAGTGTATAAATGGTAGTAGTAAAAGTAATTTCAAGAATTATTCCATTGGCCATATTCTGCTTTGAATGGCAAATGATCCAGTTCAATGTTTTCTCCCATTCATATATGAAATTGCCCATTGTGATTAGGTGAAGAATCTTGCTCCATACCGCTTTAGAGAACCTGCATAAAAAAAAGAGATGGTCTTTATCTTCCACTTCCAGCTTGCATAAAACACAAGTAGAATCAACATTGTCATGTCATTACTTTTGGTCTTGAGTTTGCTTCTATTGCTAACCAAGTAATTAGAGAGGCCTTTGGATTCAAGGTGTTTCTCTAAATAAGATCAAACTAAGGAACGTAGGGGAGGTCGTTAGTAAAAAGTTAACGACAAGAATTGTTTGAAAAATTTCCAATTGGATTGAGTGTCCAAATGATTTCATCTTTAGTCATCACATCATTCAGATGGGGGAGGAATTGCGCAAGATTATCAAAACCTCGGAAATATCCATTCCATTCACCATTGCAGATTAGAGATGAGACTTTGAGGTTCAGAGGTATTCTATTTCTCAAATGAATCAAGTCATGATTGCAAATACTAGGGCTAGAGTTCATCCAGTTATTAAACCAAAACCATGTTTGTTCCCTATTGCCTATCTTGTGCTTGATCCAAGGGTAGATAATGTTTCTCAATTTCATCATCTAGATAAGGATCCAAGTGGCCTCCTTTGTAAATGAAGCTTGCTAGAAATTGGAACCTTGAATATGATACTCATGGATCCATTTGATCCAAAGTGCTTTCTGATCAGTGTAAAGTCTCCAGAGCCTCTTACACATCAGGACCTTTTGAATAGTTGAGATAGAAGTAATACCTAGGCCACCATGTTTTTTAGGTATTGTAACCTCACCCCATTTGATTTTTGCATTCTTGGCTTTATCTGTCTTGCGTATCCAAAGAAATGCCTTCATTATTCTATCAATATCTTTTATAACCTTCTTAGGTAGAGCAATGTGAGCTATCCAGTGTAGATGTAAGTTGCAGAGAACTGAGATGATGAGAGTGGTTATGGCTGCATAAGAAAGAAATATGTTATGCTAAGCATTTACTCTAGCTTTTATCCTCTCAATGAGAGGAAGACAATCTTAGAATTTTGGCTTTGAGGAAGTGATTGGAATTCCAAGATAACAAAATGGAGTAGAGTGGACATTCATACTTGTGATCCTCCTCACTTTAGTAAGATTCCTAACATCATCAGATATCTATAGGCAGCTCTTTTCAATATTAGGCTTTAACCCCGACCATTCAAAGCACAGTTGCAGATTTGCATCATAATGTTGATGGAATGAGTATCAGCTCCACATAAGAGTATTAGATCATCAATATACATAAGATGAGTCATATTCACAGCTCTACATTTATAATGATATTGGAAGCTACCATTACAGGATGACTATATTTTTACACCCATATTTGATTATTTTGCTTGATATTTTATACTGTTATCATATATTTGGTATTTAATTTGCTCCAAGTGCCTTCATAGGTGATAATTGCCTTTATAGACTTAAAGGAGAAGAATTCGGACTAAAACATGGCATAAAAAAAAGATTCTATGCACATAAGGGATACATTGTCGTGCATTGCCCATGTACATCTCCCAGGCCATGCAGTTTTGTGAATTTCAGAGAATTTGGTGATGCACGGTCTGATGCTGCCTGTGCACAAGACCGTGCATCTACCAAAACCCTAAAATTTTGTATAAAACAATGTGAATGGAGACTTGAAGAGAGAGCAGATGGAGGGAGGCAATTCCAGACATAGAAATCGTTTTTAGGGGGCAATTTTGGTTTAGAGAACTGGAAAATACGAAGGATTCATCGAAAGATCTACCGGAATGCAATATCAAACCTCTACATCGCAAGAATACTCAATAGAAGACAACTAGGGAGATTTAGGATTATAAACCTATGGTTTTCAATTCGTTTTTCTTTCAATGTATGATTGATTTCATGTTCAATTATGTGTAACTAAATGCTCTATTAATATTTAGGTTAGATGAACCCTATGTTGATACTTTAATATGTTTTGATTCTTTTATTAATACAATTGTTATTGATAAATTGAGATTTGATTATGTGTTTAATATATGTGTTAATAGATCCGGAAATATTAGATCATAATCTGATTTCATACGTAGAGATTGAGAAATCCTATTAATGAATAGATCTACTGTAATTGAAAGGAGTTGATTGTAACCCTAGAGATAGGATAACATAAATCTTCCGGATTAGGGTCAAACCTAATAGAGGGATTCATAAATAGGCAAAGAAATCCTATAAACTGCTACCAGCATGAGTAAAACTGCCTCTCGTTCTAAACCCCGATTGCCTCGATCTAGTTTGTGATCGGAATGATCTAGTCTGGCGCTTACTGACTCTCCTTCCAGAAT
>JAOQMM010000007.1:2644817-2655603 GCA_027563515.1 Erythroxylum platyclados
GCTGCCGTTCATATCACAAACAAATCAATTATGGAAGCAGTAATGCACAATTCACAGTTTAGCAGTACAGTATCAATATGAGCTCCTAGATAATAGGGTGACTGGTTATAGATATAACCTTGTAATCTTTTGTAATAGCCTAGCTATTGTGAATATATATAATCTTTTCAATTTCCAAAAAAAAAAGGGAGGACACGTTTGGAGAAAAATAAAGCATTAAAGTTATTTGTTCTTTGACATGGGAATGAAATAGATTAGGGTTGAACATTGAGAACTAAAGCTAAATGGAATTGTTCTAAGTGTTAATAAAAACATGTGCTCATTAGCTTAATAAAAAATAATTAATAAAGACAATATAATTGAAAATTTAAAAATTTATGCAATAAATTGTATGTTTTGAAAATAAATATTTTTAAATTTACCATCTCTTTTTATTATTAATAGAATGATATTTAGATTCATATAGTAAATAACAGTTACGTTTTTTTACAAAGAGTACTTAAAAAATGTTAAAATGAAAATTAAGAGGCCTTAATTTTTTATTTCTTTTTTAAATTTTAATATAAATATAACTATATTTTATTATTGATAATAATTAAATATTAAGATAAAATATAATTTATTATTGATAATTAAATATTAAGATAGAAACTATATTTTATTATTGATAATAATTATTCTTTCTATTTGATGTTATGATTAATTATTATTTATTATATAGTAAAATTATAACATTTTAAGTAATTTGTATTATCCTTAATTTTATATTTATATAATAATTAAATAAACTTTTTTCATATTAACTATAGTTATTGTTTATATGTAAAATATTTGAAAAGCAATATTAACAGAAGTAAATAGATTGTAATTATTTCAAATTTTTATTATTGTAATTTTTAGACAAATTTGATATAAAATTATATACTATATAGTACAATATATTGAGGTACTATTTTGTAATTTTAAAAAAATTTAGGAACTATTTATAATTTTAAAAAAACTACACGAAACGATACCCAATATTAATCGATATTGGTACAGTACCATACCAAAACCAAAATCAGTATCGGTTCTGATACAATATTCATAGCATTAATGATAAGATTGAGGGGCATTAAAGAGGAATTGAAAATCCTTAACAAGAGTACTAATAACAACATTGAGATACCTAAGAATAAAGCTCTCTAAGCTTTAATCAGGGCTTATTAATTGCTAAATTTCAATCCAAGTTATGAAAATCTTAAGTAGACTAAGAGACACGCTTTATCTAGATATATGGAGACACTAGAGATTCATGACTTCTTAATCAAATAGAAAACTAGGATTAGTTAGATGAGGGAAAGGGATAAAAACACAGTTCTTCCATAACGTGTGCTTGTTGGAAGAAATTGCAATTATATAATGACATTACAATTCCCAAACGACTCTATAGTAGATAAACCAAAAGATCTTATGTTCATGGTACTGAACTACTTTAAAGTATTACTAAGAATTGAGGACCTAATTTCCTTTAATCATTAAGATGTTATAAAATATATTCTACTAGGCCTTAACTCTAAGACAACATATTCTTTAATTAGATCATTCTCTAATTTAGATATAAAAGATGTTTTTTGTTAGATTTGGACTTGCAAAGGCTCTAGGACCAGATAGATTCAATGCTTTCTTCTTTTGGAAAATATAACCACCCATAGGTACTTCCATAATCAACACTATACAAGAATTTTTGATTATAAACAGTCTTGTAAGAGGATACACGACCTTGCAAGTGGATACACGACTGTGTAAATAGATACACGGCCGTGCATCTTACAGGTCATGCTAAAATCTTCATTCTCTTGCATTTTCTTGTCCATCTTCAACCTAATCCATCTCCTTCTTGTTCCACAAAGAAAATTGAGTTTTAACATCAAGAGGATGGCTCAAAGAATGTACTTTAACTCATTTTAGCTCTTATGCTTCCAACTTATACCTAAAATCGAATATGAACCAAAATGATTATCTTAAGCATTTCATAGCGTTAATCACTAAGTGTTATGGAGTAAATGTATAATCAATTAAGCACAGATTACTCATTTGCTATTTTAGGTAAAGGCTCTTCATTGTACATATATTTACCCTTGAAAATTTTAGTTTTGGTGTTGTATTCACTCCCATAAGCATACTCAATCCCATGCATATCGTTGGGATTCTTTTATGCTCCTAGCATGCTTTTTAATTTTTCACTTCTCTTAGAAAAATTAGACAAGGAGTCCTTGTAAGCATTGATCTCCTTCTTCAATGTCTCATGCTTAGTTTTCGATGCATCTAGGTTTTCGTTATCTATAGTGGCCACACTTTTAGATGCTTTGATTATATGAAATTCACTCTTCATTTTTTTATTTTTGCCATGCATGCATCCATTAGTTTTTAAGTTTTTTTAATTTTTGAAGATAGTTTCTTCATTTTCATTTATAATTTCTAGATTCTTAACTAATTCATCATAAGTCAATTCAACATAGCGATTATAGTTGGAGTTTGCAAGTACCACTTTATCATTATTTTCCATGAAGTGTATGTTATCTACTCTTTCCCATTGTTCTCTTTTGAAGTCACTTAAGTCATCCTAAGTTGATGCTTTGAAAGCCTTATTCTTCTTTTGATCCCTTTTTTCCTTTTTTTTTTTCATTTTTCATGTTTTTCATCATTAAGGAGAGGGATTAGGACTTCATTCAAAACAGATAATATTATATGATTTTCATTTTGAATCAGGCTTACCTTCTTTCAAGTCTTTTCTTTTAAAGAAGTTTTTTCTTATAAAAACTAGTTGAATTTCCTAGTGATAATAGTGATGTTTTCATCATTGCTTCCACTTGAAGGTCTTATAATATACAAGGGTCGATCCTATGAGGGAACACAAGTGCTAGTACTAATGCTCTTTCTATTATCTAATATAGCAAAATGAATGATTAAAAGATTAACTAAACTAAAATTTGAATATAAAATAACCAACTAAAGCAATAGACAATAATAAGGCATTTAAAAATAAACAAGATCCATACAAGAATTTCCTTAAAACCTTCCTCTACTTAGATTTACCTTGATTCAATGATTAGCCTTTGTTTCTTAGACTAGTAGAAATTTCAAAGTTACATTATTTCTGAAGACATACAACCTCTATCCTTAATTTGATTGACTAAAATATATTTCTAATCAAAACTCCTATGGATATATTCACTTATTCTATGAATTTTTATGATAGATTTAACTCTAATATAGAGAATTTATATAGTGCTATCTCTAGGATTTTATACAACTCTTATTATTCATTTTATAATTTATTCATACATATAATTCCTTAATCCCTATATATGAAATCCAAAATTGAATCAAAATGCTACTATATCTTAACTCAATCATAATATGTAATCGTGAATAATTTGTGATAAAACTTAGGTATTTTATTAAATTAAGAGATGAATCCAAAATAATGGATCTAAGGTTCATCCCACTTAGATCTATCCTAATTCAAGTCATGCCAAGAATTAAAAAAATCAAGAAAAGAGAAAAAACATAGAACTTATTCACATCGATCTTGAAATCTTAATGTTTTTTCATAAAATCTTGATGGAAATCCCTTCTTTGCTATATGATTGATTCTTTCTTGTGTAAACATGTTCTAATTCCACCTTTTATGACAATTTTCTAGTCTTCTTGCTTGTTGAATTCTTTAAAGCTCCTTTTATGTTAAAAACACCTTAAAAAGTTAAAGATTCATGCCCAACACAAGTCCAATATGGACTAGTGTTAGTCTTATGTTCTTCACAACTACCCAAAATCCTAATTTACATAAAAGTCACTACCAAAATGAGTTAATAACATGGGTCTATATTTCACCTATGTTGACTTAATAACTGCTATGATGTGCATCTGAGGTGCACCTTAGGAACAAGGTTTTGAAGGACACAAACACAAGTTCGTGTTTGGGCTGTGTTCTTTATGTGGTAAGTTATCGAAGAACAAAAATAGACTAAGGGCTAACATAGAGCGAAATATTGGGCCATGTTTAACTTGTGCTTTGAATATGAGTCCATGTTCAACTCTTGTTCATCTAATTTCATTCCAAAAATTCTCTAACTTGGTTCCAACTTTCCCAAATTCATTCCTTCTTCATTGTGGAGCTAAAATAAGGCATGTAAACAAAATATAAACCACATTAAGTTCCCAATCATATAAAAATCATCCAAAATCAAGCAAAATGCTCTCAAGCAATATTAAAGAATGGGAAAAGATCAAATATGCATAAGCCTGAGCCTTAATTGCTCTACGTATTCTGTATAGAAAGAAAGGAACTTAAGGACTTTCAGGAATACCAAAACTGACAAATATGCTCTAGCCCATAAAGTTTGCTATTGGATTAGAGAGATTCTAGTTGCATATAAGGTCACTCATAACTTGAGCTCCTCTTTTAGAAGAATATGGAACTTGGTTTAATCACGATGTTGTCTTTTAGTAGTCTTAAAGCTTATTATGTAAAGTCTTTATTTTGTTGTATCTTTTGTATCTCTTGACAGCACTGCCTTGTAATTAACTTATGGCTGCCCTTGTGGGATTGTTGATGAAATCATTTTTCTTTAAAAAAAAGGCTCTTACGAAAAATCATGCTAAAAACATAACCTAATTAGTACTTATCAAATTTCCTCAGTTAAGCATTTGCTTTTCTTTAAGTAAATCTATTTCATTAATCTTAACTTAAATGGATAGCAACTTTGGGAAAGAATTTAACACATCAATCACATCAATCAAGATTCTCTATTATTTATTCAATTACAAGGTTCATTAAATTACTTGGCATTTAACTACTTGCATTAAAATATAAATCAATTCATTTCACTCTAAAATCCTTTAAATTTTAATTCAATCCACAAAATTCAATCTCATGCAAAAAGTAAATATACATAAGAAAGATGTTGTTAACTCTAACTTATACCAACGGCAGTAGGAGGTTCAAATCACATATCAAATGTTGGTGCAATCTTTTTCTTTCTGGCTCAAGAAAATTTGAGGTTTTTTCAAAGTAATTGACAATGTTGGCAAGGTCTCTTTCTTGTTTCTCCTACCTCTCTAAATTTGTTGCCCTTACTATTGCTATTGTTTTTGACCATATAGAATTTTTTTCGCTTCTATGTGAGTCACGAGTGCATTATAGCTAAGTTAGGGTTAAGGAATTGGTTACTAAAATATAAAAGGTGGCTTAAATAGTGGAGGGGTTGGATAATAAAAGCTAGCCTAGACAAATGTCACTTAAGGTGCAGATATCATTGACAATGGAGGGACTTGAGGAGGTGGTGCAATGAATGGAACTTGTGATCCAAATGTGTTAGACTGCATCTCCTACTCAGTTGGAGATTTTTCCTTGGTCATTCTCTTCAGTATGAGATCCTCTTTAATATGGTCATTCTCCTCAGTTGGAGACCTTTCCTTAACTATGGAAATTTCATTACTTTAACTTTGTATCTATTGAGATAGGAATTTTTCTTGTCTGTTTTCCTATCCTTCCTTCTTAAAGCTATGATTTCTAGCAAAGTGTTTATTAGCACATAATCTAAATAAATAAATAGATACTTAAATGAGAAATCTAAAAATAAGAATACAGGAGAACTTAAACAAACCAAACTTAGTTAAGTTTTCATCTAATCATTATATAAAATTCAACCTTTAAGATTGAAATTACTTGTTGCTTACTAAATATTTACCTAAACCATCAATTTGTGTTCCTTATTCAACGAAACAAATTGGAAAAAAAAAGAAAGTAAGTTTCTAGTTCCTATCCAGTTTGATTTTCCACCGGCTTCTGATTACTTGAACATCTGCAGTTGGCTCTTTTCTCACCCAGTATCTGCAAAAATTTCAGAATTCGAGAAGTAATTAATATGGGCCAAGATTGTTGGGTTCGTTTATCTTATAACACCCTAATACCTTGTACTGTTTCTGAAGATCTTTGATGTAATCAACAGCTAAATCTAGCATGTCTGCTGTGTTCGTTTGCTGACAACAAGAAACAGAAAGAATGAAAACCCAGAACTGTGTATTAAGTATAATATCGTTGACAGAGCGATCGTTAAACATTCTACCTTATCCATGTTTGGAACAAGCTCTTGCAGCTTCCTCATTCTCTCACTGATCCGGGTTCTTCTCTCCTGAGAATTTTAACATAGTTTATCTTCAAAATGAAAGGATTGGACAATAGTCGATATGTGTCCATATTATCAAAAATAAGAAGGGGGAGGAGGAAGGTGCAAATATGACTCTTACCCTTTCAGCAATGCTCCGAGGATGAGTGGCACAACCACGCTTTGCTCTAATTTTGCAAGGTACAGAATCTTGAAAGTTGAGGAACTTTTCTACGGAAACCATTTCTGCCGAAGTCTTTGGTAAACTTAAATGGTGGGATAGCAAGGGAAAGTGATTGCCAAGTTCTACATTCTAGATTTGCACCAACTGATTAGACTGTGGTCAAGCATATGAAGTACTTTTAACAGCTAATTTACAGAATTTATTACCTGTGAAGTAGTGAAAAGCTTTCCACTTCCATTTTGATCTCTTTTCAAGGTGTTGATATCCTCTGCATAAGAACCATATGGGAATCCAGGGCTACCATAGAAAGGACTATCACCACCCAGCTTGCTGCTGTCAGGGCTGCCTGTCACAACGCTTTCATTCCCAATTTCAGGCATCTGGGACAACATGCTTAAGGAAGAAGGTACTGTAGAGGAGAAGCTAAGTTTCGACTTCAATCTGGGACTTCCTTCGCAGGTGGTACTGTTTGCAGCACAGTAGTTTTCCACACTTTTCATGGTGGCATAGTCTGCAATTTACTGAGAGATATTCAATGATTCCTTCCATCTTTATATATTAATTGACAGAGTATTTTTTACACATTTTTGCTCATCTATCGAAATATGGGGAGTAAGTAAACAGATAAAAGGAAGAGAAAACATTCTTTCACTTAGGAGAGCAAGAAAAATACCATTTTGAACGGCAAAATTGGCAACAAGTCCAGCTGGAGAGCTATTCTGCCTAGCAAGTGTTGAATCAATCCTTTTGACTTCCTCATGTTGACGCAATGCCATTGTACCAACCAGACCACGTGAAGGGCCCATAGCTGAAGAGCAGATTGATGAATTTTGCCTTGGATAATGAGGAGGCAAGGCTGAGTTACTCTGCTGGGATTTCATTAAAGGAGCAGCTGCCTCTCTCACTCTTGCTCCAGATTTATCCTCAAATTCCTTGAAATTCAAGATTGGATCGATGTTAAGTCCATTATCATTGAAAGTGGACAGAAGTGAGCTCGGAGCAGAGCGAAACCGCAATAACCCCAAAGAGGGTTGGTCGTTTTGCTGCTGATAATTGTGACTAAAACTTGAATCCATGAACAAAAGCTCAGTATTTATCTGTTGTTGCTCTGTTTGAACCATGCTTCTGTCTCTTTCTTCCCTACAAGAACACTGTCGGCTCATCTTAAAGAGATTTGATGCCAGAGAACCATTAGAATAATCAAATACCAGTTAAATTCATTCGAAAATTTTCTTGGAATATTTTCCAATCACTTTCTAGAGTAAACCTTATGAAGCTTATTTTTTAAGCAGCACAAGATAAGATCTTGAAGAGTAAGCAACCGAAGGTTAAAGTCCAAGACTTTAACAGATGTTAGACCGTAAATAGCTAAATGAGAAACCCAAAAACAAACTCAGATAGTAGATTATGGAAACCTCAAATTAATAGAAGTTGTGAACTTTAAAAGTATAAAAAAATGGCATAAAAAGTGAAAAGCTTGAGATAAACAGAGAAGGCGATATTGTGAAACAGGGTAGAGGATAACTAAGAGCCACAGACTTGCTACTCAGAGCACCAAAAGCAAGGAAGATCTTGAGCTCTGGGGACAAAGTTGGAGAGAGAAAGGGCTTAAGAAGGGGAGACAGAGAAGAGAAGTTATATATTTTTGTATATTTTGGTGTGTTGGAAGATGCAGCCAATGTCAAAGTACAGACTACAAAGGGCAATTGATCTGGTCTCACCTAGATTGGCTTTTGGTGTCTGTAGCTCTCTCGTTACTCGTGTAACCTTGTTTCTTTCTGCAGACAGTAACATTTGCTTGATAGGAGATTTCGACATGATCTGTTTATGGCAATCTGACTCAATTAAGACTTTTTGGAGCTTCCTTATGTATGCAGAAAAAAGAAAAAGTTGGTTTTGGAGCTTCAAGATAAGAGTTTAATTATGCTTCTTTACTTGTTCAAAAAAATTTACATGACACTTTCTACAAAACATGTGATAATCACAGTGTTTATAGATTTTGACTTGGAATCAGTAAACTGAGAACGAAGCAAATCAAATGACTTTATTCTTTATGCTTTTTGATACTTATCGTCTGCTGTTTGATTAGGTTATTTAAGGGAACAACAAGTAGATCATAAGTGATGTATCAGCAGAAATTAGTACAAGAAGTTGTGGACATTCTTCATGACAGTGGAATCCCCCCGACAAGAAAATGTTCTTATGGAATCTCATTTCACTTCAACTTGGTTCTTCAACTTGGTTCCGTTGGTTGATGTTTGACTATTCTTGTTTTAGTACCCCTTTTGCATTTTCCAATCAAGGTAAATGTATTACATCACTTAATTAGTGATTTTCACATTATTATATCTACTCAGAGTTGGAATCAGACTCTCTGTTCCTATTACTTTATACTTACTCAATTTTATAAAAATCTATTCATTCAATAAATAAGACCTATAAAAATTAAACAACTGGAATCCCTTAAAAATAAGGGACACATAATATTTAGGAATAGAAAATCTGTTAGCCCAGTTGGTCAGATCTAGTATGGATCGTACATGGACGATAGTTGGAGTCGGCGGCTCTCCTAGGGTTCCCTCATCTAGGATCTCTAGGGAAGAGGATCAAGTTGACCCTTGCGAACAGCTTGATGCACTATCTCCCTTTAACCCTTTAGCGAAATGCGGCAAAAGGAAGGAAAATTCATGGACCGACCCCATCGTCTCCACCCCGTAGGAACTACAAGATCATGGATCAATTAAGTCCTCTCAGGAACTTGCTTAAGAATAAGAAAGAGGTAAATACTATAAAATAGGGTTTTATCCTATTTATGAGGATTCCGTAAATATTCCATTAAAAAAAAGAGAAAATTCGAAATAATTGGAATTTTTTTTATAGATTGGATACAGTTACTAATTCATGATCTCGCATGTACAGAATAAAAACTTCATTCTCGAATTTACGAGAATTTTTATGAAAGCCAAAGTTTGTTTCCTATAATCTAAAAGTAGTGAGTAGTGTTATTATTATAAGTTCGGAAGTAGACAATTATGTAATTGAGAATCGAATAATGGTGACGGCGGGAAGCCTCGAGAATAGTGGGAAGCGGCGTGGATAAGGCAAAGTCTGTATGATGTTTAAGAAAAAAGAGGAAACAATAAAGATTAAGATTGAAAAAACAAACGGAGAGAGGGAGAGATGGAGAGGATATTGACGTCAGCATGGGATTTATTGTTAGATTAGAGCATCAGATTCATCATCCGTCATGGTCATGCCCGCATCCAGTTCCAAGATGCAAAAGTAGACAGAAATTGAAAAGCATAAAGGATCACGGAGCGGTCGCCGCCTTTCCCCTTTATTTTGTAGGTATAGTCATCAGTTTTCCCCCATATTTACCATATTTGCCAGTCTTCTTTTTAACCTCTCATATTTTATAAATATTTATTTATTTATTTTTAGTAAATAAATAAATACTCGTATAATAAGATAAGAATAAAATAATAGAAATAGATGATCTGTTCCATTAGATTAATGCTAAACTTCTCTTCATTAACACATGTTTGAGTCTAATCTTCTATGTTAATAGGAGTTTTCTTCAACTAGACATTACTTCAACTTTCCATGGATTAACTAACTGAATCGACTTTAAATTTGTTAAAACATCTTCCATGATATCTTTAATAATATCTTCAAATATTCAATTCAATCAATATTAAATAATGAAACACAATATTCGTGGACAGATTTCTACCAATTCAATATATCAATTCACAAAATTTAAAAATTAAGATTATAATAAGCTTAAAGAATTCGTTAAAGATTTATTAAATCCTTCCTAAGTAGTAATAACTAAATAGTAATGAGCAAATATTGGTCAAAATATCTGACTAAATAGTAATAAGTGAAATGAGCATATGATTTATATTCATAAGGATTATACTATCTCAGTAGACAACTCCACACACAAAATACGTGTAAGGCTGAAAGTTTTAGATTTTAATTAAATAACAACATACTCACGTGTTTCCTGTGGTCTCTCGTCCCACCTACCTTTGGTCTTTCTGATTTATAAACAATAAATGCAAAATAATGTAAGAAAGTAAAAGAACGCGACTGGGGACAGTGGGGTTCACGTTCAATAGAAAAGAAAGGTTAAAAAGGTAAAGACCAAAGTGCTTGTGTAGAGGGAAACAATGACACGTGAGAGAGGCATTTCCTTCGACACTTGTTACCATTTTATAAACATGTCAAATTAAGGGTGCGGTTGGTTCAGACGGGGGAATGGGAATGAGAATGAGAATAAGAATAAATATAATGAGGAATGAGAATGGATATAATCATTATAATGTTGATGGTTGGTTAAGAGGAGGGAATGATTACCATTACTATAGATAATGGTTGGTTTGTTAAAAATATTAAGAAATAAAAAATTTTTATATTTTAATTAATTAATGAATTATAGTTTAAT
>JAOQMM010000007.1:2697651-2710617 GCA_027563515.1 Erythroxylum platyclados
TCAAGTTCCATTCCCCAGGAGATAGCTAATCTTACAAAGTTGAGGGCATTGAAACTAGGCATAAATCAGCTCACAGGGTGTTAATAGATGGTTATTTATGTTGATTGGTTTCTTCATAGATAAGAGGCTTTTGTTTCCCACTATGAGGTTATGATTAACTACGAATTGGAGGGCTTATGGACCTATAGAAATCCTTGTTAATGAAGATGACATATTAATCTTGAAGTTTACCAAAATAGATCAAGCCTTGAAGGTGGTGGAAAATGGCCTTTGGCATATATAAAATAAACCTCTATTTTTGTAGACATGTAAACTTGGTATAGAAAATGAGACAATCAGATCTACAAACATCCCTATCTGGGTCTATATAGATTGCATTCCACTTGAACACTAGATAACCAAAGGTTTAAGCTACATAACAAGCTACATAGGCAAACTTCTATGGCTAGACCAAGCTACTGTTGAGATAAAATACATTAATTTTGCCAAAATCTACATCTTTGGAGACATAATGACTAATTTACCTAAGGAGATCACTATTATAAAGTTTTATAGCAACATGGAAATGGTTGGGGATGTAGTCAAAGTGACATACACTTGGAAACCTAAATCAAAGGTCTCTAGAAGCTGGAAACCAACAGGTAAAGTATTTAAGAATGGAGGCTTTCTAGAACTCTTTAGAGAGGGAGCTAATGCTGCAGCTAGTAAGAAAAAGCTATCTTCTCAAGGAGCTAGTGTGGAACAAAACACTTTGGAGAGAGACCCTACATGAACATGCATAGAGGAAATAAACCAGGAGGCTTAACATGAACAAGCAAGCAACACCTCTAGTCCTACTCCCACAACTAAGGAGGCAAACAATTCTCAAACTCAGATGCTTTTGGAACCAGATTAGTTGTGTTGTCATAAGTAGTAATAAAATATGGTGGTCTATATATGAGATATTATGAAGATCTTAACTCGAAGAATTATTTATAGTCATCACAATGAGAATCTTCATAAATATAAAAGTAATCTTCTAAATATAATTCTCATATCAAGTCAATTTAGTAAACTTATTTTTTAATAAGTACTCACACTTTTATTTTAGTATCTTTTATACTTTAGTATGTAGGATAGACTACATCCTTCAGAAGAAAGAACTCTACTAGTTTTTTTTATGTACTATTAATGTCTAGTCTTAGTAGATTGATAACTAAGAACAATTTAGGAATAATATATAAATGTAATATAAATCTTATAATTATAATCTTATCATAATTTCATTTGTAATGTACATTTATCATATAAACTTTATCTTATATATTAGTTAATTAAACAAATATACATAAGAAAAAGAATGTCTTTAAATAATTATGCAACAAAAATTATAATTAATTGATTGACTATAGAGCATAAATCGATAATGAAGGTCTATTTGTTTCCATTTTAGTTTTTAGTTTTTTAAATCTAATAAAAAATTTATTTGTTTAAGTTTTAAAATTTAATTTTTAGTTTTACTTTCTTTAATTTTCATAACTTATGAAAATCATAAAAATCGATTTAGTTTTTAGTTTTCAATTTTTATCGTAAATTGATTTACCATCAATTAGATATATAGAATTGTGATTAATATAGTTTTAATTATTTAATTTAATTTATTTTATAATTACTTTAAATTTTATTTTCGAAAAATATTTTTAAATTTTAATAAATATAATTTAATATAAAATATCTTAAATTAAAAAATTTAAATAAAATTAGTTTTAATAATTAAAATATATAATAAAACAAATATAAATTTACAAATAATTTTTTACTTACTAAATTATTTATTTGAATAAAACATAACAATTTTTCATTAATAAATATTATAAAAAAATAAAATTATCTACTTAATTATTTATAAAATTAATTTATTTTTAAATTTTACCAAATATTTAATTATTATGAATAATAAAAATATGACATTAATAATCAAACATATTTTTATTTTTTTAAAAATAAAATAAAACTAAAATTTATAATAGAAAATAAAAGTAAAATTAAAAATTTCTTAAAATGTTAAATTGTGATTAATTTTTTGCAGCAAGTGGAATAACTTTCAAAATTATTATGAAAATATCATACAGATAATTACAATTAGGCGGCAGTAGTAGATAGACTTGAGAGGTGGTTAAGGTGACAATGAATTGGAAGCCAGAAGGTCGAAACGCAAATCTGGCTAACGTCATCACATCACATGGCCAAGTTGCTCCTCTGGATCTGATCTGATCCTGATTGGGGCCCATCCCATCCCATCCAATCCTCACACTCCTTCCTATTCCAGGCAACGGTTTTATTATTGTCTTTGAAGCGAATGAAAAGACAACGACAGTGCAGTAAATACACACAGCCAACATTTTCACCGGTGATCACCGGTAACCGTCTCTGCCACCGACACCAATCTCCGGTGACATTGTCCAAACAAAAATAAAAATCAGGCAGGCTTTTAAAATCCCATGTTCCCGGCACTCTCTTACACTCCCAAAGCTCTGACTGATACCATTTTGCTTAATTAAGCAGAAGAACGAGAGTACTAAGCAACCCCATGCACATTATTATAAGAGAGAGATAGAAAGAAGCGCTAATCCCGAAGAACCAAAAGCAGAAGCTTTTCTTTGGAAGCAGAGCTCCAAAGCTGAGGTTAGTCTCCTTTTACCTTTTTACAATGTCGTTTCTCGGGTATCCGTGTTGTCGTTTGCTTCTCTCTTTCTCTGTCCTTATCTCTATCTGCCTGGCGGTGTAAATGTGTAACGTACGGATATAATTTTTGTAAACAGCGACATCCGTGAATTGACTAATCAAAGCGTACGTAGCATTGATTATCTGCTTTCACCAGATGTAGTAGTTTTTAGATCTTTCTTCAATCAGTGCTTTTGTTCAGTTCTCTTGTTTCTTTGATCTGACTCGGTTTCCCGGTCTCTTATGGTGCTCTGCTTGAGATGGAAAGTTTCAGGTTCTTCTTAACGTTTTCCTCTTCTTTGGTGTTGTTTTCTAGAGTTTGAAGTTTCAGTTCAAGTTTTACTATCTACTTCTAAGCCTTGAATGCATTTCTTTTGAGTTGCAAGTGTAGATCTGCTTTTAGTGCTTTCAAAGAATGGGGCAAAGCCAACGCGTCTCCGTTTTTATAAGCCTTGTGAAATTGGATATTACTAAAGTTTCTTAATGTTTGTTGCGGTGGGAGATCTTTGTACTGGTTGCTTTAATTTGAGTCAT
Source organism: Erythroxylum platyclados (assembly GCA_027563515.1). Taxonomy (NCBI): domain Eukaryota; kingdom Viridiplantae; phylum Streptophyta; class Magnoliopsida; order Malpighiales; family Erythroxylaceae; genus Erythroxylum; species Erythroxylum platyclados. Next base: position 2,700,889 of record JAOQMM010000007.1, read on the forward strand.
GGTCTCACTTTCTCCGAAACTGTTGAGTCTTGATGCTCAAAAGCATAGATATATCGGATGTATTTGCGATGATTATGATCATACTCTTTTTTTCAATTGCTTCTGTCCAATTCTGGCAGAAGTGATAATTGTTTACTGATCCCCCTGGTGATTAGAGTTTGACTTCGTGTTACTAACGTCCAAATGGCCAATTCTTGTGTATCCTTTACAGACTTGTTTCTCAGATAGTTGATTTAGAGTGGAAAACGCTACAAGCAGTTCATTCTACTTGGTAAGTGGGCGAATCCTATTTTCGATGCATACGGCGTGAACCCAACTTGTAAATTTTCAGAAATGAGTCTTTACTTGCTATTCTTACTCTTTTAAAGCAGCTTGCTCGTTGGTTTGATTGAGTTTGACGTCAAACGCGTTAGTTATGAAAGAGATTGACAAGAAGAGAGCCTCAAACAATAGGCAAGCAAAACGCCCCGGAAAAACTGAGAGGAGAGACCGCAAGCCACACCAAACATTGAATGGAAATAGAAGTGAAACTAAAGCATTTCCTGCTAAACCGGACTCTAGTGTCTTAGTAAGTGATTCCAACGCGGGCTCGGAGCCCTCTGAAGTTTATGAAAACATGGTCATACATTATCTGGATGATGTCAACAGGTTTGAGGAGGCACCTCAAGGTTCGAAAGCCAGTGCCATGATTGATAAACCGAATAAAGATGAGATCTTAGATGACCATTCTACTGATTTGGAAAAAGAATCTAAGAATGGAAGAGAAGAGGAATCAGATTCTGATACAATAATAGATTCAGAATCATCTCATGCGGATTCAGTTGTAGCTGAGGATGAGAAAGTAGAAAGACTTGTTAGAGTCCCCGAAAGTGTTGCCAGTAAGAACGGCTTGGATGGATCTAGAGGAAAATCTGATCATGAAGGTAGTAAATCTGAAGGTAAACCATTGAATAATACTCTTAATAAACCTTCAAAATCAAAGAAAGAGTTCTATAGAGTCAGTGATTTAAGTTCTGAAATAAATTCCCAAGACAATAAGGACCCTCATGAACCTTCATCAGAACCTTCTGAAGGAGTTGTTGATAAGCCAGTTGAAGAAGTAAAAGATACAAATGTTTTGGATCTGGCCTCGAATGGAACAAAAAGTGTCATAAATGATAGTGAAATAATTGATGCAGATGAAAATGGGGAACCAGAGGATGAGGCCATCTTAAATCAGCGGATTGAAGATTTGGAAATGAAAATTGAGAAACTTGAAGAGGAGCTCAGAGAAGTTGCTGCTCTTGAAATATCACTGTATTCTGTTGTATCAGAACATGGTAGCTCGGCACATAAGGTGCACACACCTGCACGACGTCTTTCTAGACTTTACATTCATGCTTGTAAGCATTGGACTCAAAATAAACGAGCTACAATTGCTAAAAACACTATATCAGGACTTGTGTTGATTGCCAAGTCATGTGGGAATGACGTTCCAAGGCAAGTAAGCTGTATGCTCTAACTGGAAAATATGCTTAAATTGTCACTCTGAGCTGTTGTAGACTGATACGTAGTGTTCTGTTTTTCAAGGTTAACATTCTGGTTGTCAAACACTGTTGTTCTGAGGGAGATCATATCTCAGGCGTTTGGTGGTTCACATTACCAAGATCCACAAGCAAAGTTTGCCGAGTCCAATGGCAGCGCCAAGAGGAATGATTCAAATGAAGGAAAACTTACCACTCTGAAATGGAAGGGTGGTTCAGGTAATAAACTAGTTGGTGGCTTTCTCCATTTCTCTGAAGATTGGCAGGAGACAAGAACCTTCATAACTGCCTTGGAGAAAGTTGAATCATGGACGTTTTCTCGGATAGTTGAATCAGTTTGGTGGCAGGTATATAATTTCTAGCTATCATCCAATTCCACTCAACGAATGAATGTATACAACTTGGTAATTTCCACTCATAAGAATGATACAAATGTAGTTTCTCTTTTTGACAAATGAGTGAAGTAAGGCCTAAGCTTGAAGTGGTTTAGTTTTGTTCCTAAGAAGATTGCTGTAAATTGTATAGCTAATCCTCATTTTGTTAATCAATAGAAGTCCTCTGATGTCTTTTCAGGCTTTAACTCCACATATGCAATCTCCGAAGGATTTGTCTAAGAAAAGCACGGGGAAATTGTTAGGACCTGCCCTAGGTGACCAACAGCAGGGTAGCTTTTCCATCAACCTTTGGAAGAATGCTTTCCAAGATGCATTCCAAAGACTTTGCCCTGTTAGAGCTGGAGGACATGAGTGTGGTTGTTTGCCTGTCATAGCAAGATTGGTACACATTTTCAGTTTTGCAATTGCTCCATCTAGCCATATGTTTAAGTTCTTTTGTTCATGTCTAAATTCATGGCTTTTATTAGTTCAAGACATTATAACTCCACTTCCTTTTGCTTGGAAATTCTTATTATAATTCAGCTGGATTTAAAACTTTTGCTTTTAAACAATCTGTTGACCAGGTCATGGAACAATGTGTTGCGAGACTAGATGTAGCAATGTTCAATGCCATTCTCCGTGAATCAGCTCATGAGATCCCAACAGACCCTATTTCTGATCCTATTGTCGATCCCAAGGTTCTACCCATTCCAGCTGGAGACCTGAGCTTTGGCTCTGGCGCCCAACTGAAAAATTCGGTATGTGTTGACCTTTCATTAGCATCCCACATTCTCGCCCATTTTGCATGTATTGGAATGGCAAGTAGTATCTGATTGTAGTAGGCCTATACCCTATGTTCATTTAATTGCAATGAATTGTTTTATTATCAAGAGCACATGCACTTAAAAGCGTCAATATCTTGATAATGAACCGCGACATGTATTCAGGTAGAGTTATATTTTCCCTTTTATGGTAACAACTCTTTAAACCATTGAAACCTATTTCCTTTGCAGGTTGGTAATTGGTCTAGATGGCTAACTGATATGTTTGACATGGATACTGATGACTCCATGAAAGATCAGGAGAATGATGAGAATGATGAAATGCAAGATATTGAATGTAAATGCTTCCTCCTCCTTAACGACTTGAGTGATCTTCTGATGCTTCCAAAGGACATGCTCATGGATCGATCAATGAGAAAGCAGGTGATTCTATAATCTAAGAAAATTAGCTTAAAAATCTGTTGGTTTTGTAAATGCTCTTAGTTGGTGGACTTTGACTTTGATTATTGTCTGCTTGATGTTCCAAGGTTTGCCCATCAATTAGTCTTGCACTCATAAAGAGGATACTCTGCAACTTTACTCCAGATGAGTTCTGTCCAGATCCTGTCCCAGGAGACGTGTTAGAAGTACTCAATGCTGAGGTGCAAATTTTTATATTTTTGACATTTATATCTCAATATATTTGACAATTTATATGCCATCGTGTGAGTAGAATAGGACTTCTGAAACATTTAAGTGGAATAGGACTTAAAAGAATAATCAATCTTGGCTGGTGTTCCCTTTATATTAAAAATTACAAGTTCAAAACTATGGCAAACCTTGCCACACAAGTACCGTATATTTTATTAAGGGCTTCTAATTGATGTTTTTCAGCTTGACGGCAATATTTCATTAATAGTACTTTTGAGATAAGATACTTGAGACATAGTCGATGAAGAGGGCTAGAGTAAGATAGTTTAAGATTGATGTCTTTCTGACATGTGATACTAAGCTCTACCGTGTAATGTTTGTTTTTGATTATTTCAATTTTAAAATCTTTGATTTCTGCTCACTCTGAGTATAGTATTTGTGTCGTGATGCTTTTGATTTATTCATCTTTTAAGAGTATTATTGAGCGGAGGATGCCGACAGAGTCTGCAAAAAGCTTTCCTTATGCAGCTGCCCCAGTTTTGTACACTCCACCATCGTCTGCTGATGTTGCTGAAAAAATTGCTGAGGCAGGAGGAAGATCTCAATTGTCAAGGAACGCTTCTGTTGTACAGAGGAAAGGATACACAAGTGACGAGGAACTTGAGGAACTGGACTGTCCACTTACTTCCATAATTGAGAAATTGCCATCATCTCCAAGTGTCATAACCGATGGACAAAAGGAACATTCAACTTATGCAGTCTCTAATGCTAGGTATGAACTGCTTCGTGAAGTGTGGTCCACATGAATGCCGGGATAAGATGACTTGTATATTGCTTTGTATCTTTTTATGGAAGGAAAAATAAGAATTTAATTGGGAATTTTGTGAAGAATAAGTTGCAAAGGAAAATGAATGCGAGTTTTAGAAGCTTCATAAGGTAGCTGAAGCCAAGAGCTCCTTGTTATTCCAGAAACAGTGTTTTAGTAAAATAAGGTCAATTGCAATTGTAATCAAGTACTTAATGTAGTCGAGAACCAAGAATCATGCAATCCTTGCAATTGCAGATAACATATATCAGCACTTGATTAATGGGAACTTGTTTATGTTAAATTTAATCAAATTAAGGTGATCTTGTTTTTGTTAATTCTGTTTCTAATTAAAAGGGTGAGTTTGTGAGAATATTGCTTTTAGTTACTGAAAGGTTTACTTTGTATCAAGAAAAAGATTTAAAGCTGCAACAGTCTTCTTTTGGGTTGAACCCATCGAACCATTAGATTCGATTGTTCTGCTTTAATTTTGGATTAGGTACCAAGGTCTTTTCTCTCTCGTTTTGAGGATTGTTTAACTTTTAGTTAGCCATCACTTTCTGGGCAATCAATTCAAATTGAAGGACCTTCCTTTACATCAAATCATATTGAAACTCCATTATTGCTTAAAGGAATCAAAATTTTAATGGCCTAGTTAATTCTTTTGTAAGTTGCATTTTTTATTATGGTTGACAAAAACAAAATTAAATTAATAAAATATGTTTGTTTAAATTTGTTATTTTCTTATTTTTAATAAATAAATTGAAAATAAAGACAACACAAAAATTTTATTTTCACAAGTTTTAATAATCAGTTGTGAATTTGTAGCCTTTTAGATTGAAGATAGGAATGAATAAGGATTCTTATTGTCACCTACAAATTATCTAATTCATTATAATCTACTTCTAATTTGTATTTCCTTGAGATTTTAAAAATTTTGAAGGAATTATAAATTTGTGGAGGTAGTAAACATAATTCCTTATTTGAAATGGATATTTGAAATGAGCAAGTATAATACTCCTAAGATTATAGATTGAATCTTGATGTGGATATCAAAAGTTTAAGAGGGAAGATTATGTCTTCCCATATAGAAGTGGATGTTAGATCAAATATAAGAAAAGAAATAAAATATGCATAGTTATATAAGCCTTTAAGAAATGACTACTACTCAATGCTAGCTAGTTATTTTAGGCCTTTAGTCTTGAAATGGATTTGATATTGGTTTAGTCTAAATTGGGATTGTTATAACAAACAATATTAGTAGATAAATATTATGATTCTATTAGTAGAATAAATGTGATATTTTATTTAACAAGTTGAATTACTTGAGGCTTAAATACAATACTTTTTATAGTAAAATTGATGTAAATAGATTGGTGGATAACACAAAAAATGTTGTGAATGAATAGATAGATAATTATAAAGTTGTGAACAAGTATGGGCAGTTCCCACATGTCAATTCAATTTTAAAATGTTGTTAAAATGAGTGAACTAATTGGCTTGGGAGAGTTAGACAAGTATATAGAAGAATTATTTTCAAAATTTACTCTTAATTTTAAACTTTTAGCATGTGAAAAATTAATGCAGTAATGTATCTTATTTTATCTAATATCGTTAAAGATGTTTTAACTATTTAATCATTAGTTATAACTTTCATTGATAAGAGAACTTTATACCAAATTACGATTATTTAACTCCTACTATAGTCGAAATTCTTATTTGTTACCAATATTGCTAAGGAATTGAATAAAATAGTATTTTTTTAGAAATTAAAAGAAAATTTATTAATAGGCCAAAGCCAAAAGAGTTAGAAAGCAATAGTTAGACAACCAAAGTTCAAATACAAGTTAGAATCATCAAGTTAATCAACATGTTTTACATCACTAAAAGCACAAATGAAGAGTTTAGTAAATCCTTGAGCCTATGAGTTAAAGGATTCATGTAACCTCTTATAAATTATGGTAACTAGGTAACTAGGTAGCAAGTTGAGAGGCCTTGAATCTCCCTAATTGTCAAACCATAATAAGGTACTTTCACCATTTCCTATCCACATTTTAGTACAAGATTGCATCCAGTACCTCCGCCTTAAAATATATGTCCTCAACTAGGAGGAGTTCTTAGTTTATTACCATATATATTTTGGTTTTATATATCTTTATTTTCACATTAATTAAAATTTGATATCATATATAATTTTGGCTTTAGTATTGAATGAATTATCTAATATTTAAAGTTTTATAGGTAAAGAATTGAACCTCCTTCTATCATCACTTATTATATTACTTCTATTAGTTACATGTTTCTTTATATTTATAGTACCCTATTAACTAGTTATGAAGACATTTGTAATAAACCATTAAGTAGTAGTTGAAAAGTAGTATGCATAATTCTTGAATTATTATTTATCAAATATTTAATGGTATGAATGAATTTAAATAATTTCAAAAGTACTAACATATATTTTGTATAAGTTAACGCACTCTGATTTAATAAAAAAGTATATTATTTATTTTTTTTAAGTTTCAAATTTTTATTTAAGTATATTATATAGTTCATTGGTTTAGATATATTATTCATTATCTTGAAAGAATTAAATTGTTAAATTGTATTATACTAAAATTTTAACATAATAAGAAATTAAAAAATGTCATATTTAATATAAGTTTAAAATTTTAATTTTCGTAGTTTTTCAAATTCTCATATTAAATTGAATTGTGTGTAGCACTAATTGTTGGTGGCCTTTCAATAATATATGATTTTATTATATGGTTTATTGTGGACTATGTCTTATACAGGGAGTGGTTACTTATTTAAAAGCATATGAAAGGTGACAAAAGCACCATGTTTTAAAATTAAAGGCAATTGAATTTACTTAGCATTGCTAAGGATATGGGTGATAGTATTGAATTTGAGGCTAAGAGCTTATTTGAGGTCCTTCAAATTTAGGCTATCATGATTATTTGTATTTTTTGAAAGTTAAATGAATTAATAATACTTCTCCTATAGGGGGTAAAAGTTCGAAACAAGAGTAACATTGTTGTAGCTTTATATAATAAGACAAAGAGCTAAACCACTCACATCATGATCATTAAATACATATGAGATATAAAATAATACCATTTCTCATTGATCAAAGGCAAAACCACTCATACAAGGGAGCTACACTATCATAGTATGGGTGGATCATAAGCTTGGGGATCTAGGATTAGTTCCTAGTTTCCTCATATCCAGAGAACTTGCCAGACTTGAAATGCCTAAAGGATGTGTAAAAATAGCCAATCTAAGGTGAGATTATGACTCATTTCATTATAAAAATGACTAAAAATAATATGCTACTTGATTTACCCAAAATCATTTTGACCAAACCCTTGAATATCTTACTTTATACCTCATAACACTCTTATATTTCTTTCTTCTCATAGAGCATGAATTCCATAACTTAACACTAACTTAAATACAATTGATTCCCCTTTGTGAGTGAATCTCAATTATTCTGCCAAAGTTGGAAGTTTTGTCTAATTGTTCCTAAAGTATTATATCTTACTTATGTTCCAAACCTACCTCTAAAAAGTGTTAGCAAGATGACATGTTACAAAAAAATGTTTTGTGTCTTCAAGAGTTGATTACAAAACTCATATCTATAATTAGATATTGTCACACCTTTTAGTTTGACATGGTATACAACTTTTGTTTGATTGCTAGCCATAATGTAAATGATGCCTTGCAAGTCAAATAATTTTACTCCCTTAAATTGCTAGCCATAATTTAAGTGAGTAAAATTATTTATGTTCATCTTATTCATTTTTCATTTTTAAAAAATAATGGAACACTAGGCTAATAAGTTCAACTGTAACTTAATTTGTGTTAAAATCATGCATAAGGTTTCATTATTCAAATCAAGAATCAATTTAAGATCATTAAATTAAAATGAAATTAAACTACTCATCAATTATTATAGTTATGGACACGACCTAGTTGAATCAAAATGCAATCTAACTTCTTTTGAGTCCTCTTAATCACTTTTCTTTTCATTGTTTATTTTTTTCAAAATTTTCTATTAAGATCATTTTAACTGGATTTATTTACTTAAGAGATTTTCAATTAAAAATAACTCAAAATAATCCATCCCCATACTTAAACTAAACATTTTCGTTAATGTACCAATGATAAACATAAAGAAAGAAACACAATACATAAAAGTGGATATAGAGGAAGGAAAATAAAATATTAAGAAAACTACTTTGAGCCTTTTGTCTCATACTATTCAATATTAGTGTGATAAAAATCTAAAAATGTTTGGTACTTTGCATAAAGATAAACAAAAATAAAAACTATAAAATGCAAAGTGTACTAAGAAGAAAATTAAATGAAATAAGTACTCAGTAAAGAAAAATAAAATAATTGAAATGTAAAATATACTTTGAAAAGAATAAGGAAAAAAACATAAGATAAAAGAAAATACATAGTATAAAATAAGAAGAAACACAAAACATATGTCAGCTATGCCATTATGATCACCACCCCAAAGTGGAGATGGTGGAAAGGTCCCAGGTTTCATGGCAAACCCAATGTAGTGGGAATGTAAAGGCATTTATCTTTGATCAAATTCAATGCTCTATGAGCATCTCTCAGTGTTCCTATTTCATCCTAAGCAATTACCATCTTATTGATGCTTTCCTATAATAACTACTGTGGCATCAGTTTAACATCCTTAATCCAATTTGCTACTACTTCTGCCTGAGGTCTTGCCTCTTGGTCCACGTTTTATAGGTAGCTCCACTCTCTCGAGCATCTTTCCTGCCTCCTCTATATGGACTCATCCCACACAAGATCTCCCTCCATTCCCGCCAACATATGTGCTCTGTCAACCTTCCTCTCATTTTACCTAGGTCAATAGTACCATACAACAATCAAATATCAACCTCATGAGCATAAAAAATGCATCTAAGTTATTTTCTAATATGTTCAAGTATTACCCACCATATATGGCCTCTTCTTCCTTTGGCCATCTATTCCAAATATATTACGAAGCAAAAACTCAGGTTACTCAATTAATGCCCCATTATGAACTATTCGTAGAATAAATTCTTAAGTGTAACTATATCAATACTCTCCTTTCTCCCTAAGACTATATTGACAATTTCTTGAGACAAGTATCGAATGATTAGAGATATGATATAAGTACACTTATTTCAAGTAGTGAAACTTAGGGTTGTTTCTAGTTCGAGTAGTTACTCTGGTTTTAGGATTTTATGCCTATATAAGGTTATAATACGGATACAAAAGAGGGAGATTATCATTATTAATGATCAATAAAAAAATTTGAAAGTTTGTTTCAACCTTTTAGAGTAATTCTTATTTTAGAATCTCTAAAAATTTAGGATTTATCTAACTATATAGTGGTGATCAAATCTGAATAGATTTGATCCAACTTTTAGTTGCCTCCTCCAATTGTATCTAAAATTTTTCTTCAAATTTGGGATTATGTTTTTCTAAAGAAACCAATAAGATCATGTTCGATTTATTTATAGAACGTATTGTTAGACAATTTTGTCCCTTGAGGACATTTTTGTCATTTCTCATAAAGTTGGACAACATTTAATTGCATTTTCGGT
>JAOQMM010000007.1:2723827-2734979 GCA_027563515.1 Erythroxylum platyclados
AATCTTAAAATTTTCAATTTCTCAAATTTTATATTGAGTTATATAATAAAAATAACTTTCTTTTCTTAAAAAAAAAAACTCATATACCGCAGCCATAAGTTTTTCAATGTCACCCAAACGATTCATTTCGAAATACTGTTCTGCCCAAAAGATCCAACCATCTAAGTTGTCCCCCCGAAATATTGGTAGCTCCAAACGTCAACTTCCTTTCCATGGATCTTCCATATTACCAAATTCAACAAATAGGACTGAACTTCTAGGCTTTACTTCCCCTTCAACTGGTCACCCCCTTTCCCCTAGAGCATCAATTACTCCTGTCGTCGTAACTCCTTCTTCCATTATTTCTTTTCCTTTTTCTCTCTCTCGTCTCCATTTCTCCATGAGTTCAGCGATCTGAGCTAGGTTCTGTTCCCCCCTCCATCTTCTTCTCCAACCCAGAGAGTCTAGCATTACTCTCCTTCAATCCGACAGTTGCCCCTTCCATCTCTTTCTCTAATACCTCCATTCTTACCTCGACATTCTTTGGTGGCATTTTTTTTAATCTGGCTCCGATACCAAGTTGGTAGGATCCCGATTTTAATAAACAAACAATCACTCTATTTTCTACTCTCAACAGTTCAATACATAAGCTATCATTCTTTCATTCCTTTCAACAGTAGTGCTTTCTATAACCAAATGAAAAAAAATAGAAGGAGCCAATTCGAGAGGGCCCACTCTCCTACAATTCCCAAATATCCGATATCCCCCTCAGTACAACGTATGTCCTTTTAAGGAACATTCTCTAACTGACTATAACAAACTTATTCAGATGCTTGCCATCTGTAATTACTGGATCACGCCAGCTGTCACTCCCTTTTGTGCCTCCTGGAATAGGTGAGTCGAATGGGAGGCCTATCAGTTAATATGTTAAAGCATGTCCTCGACTTGTTTGCCAATGGGTCGGGCTTGAAACTCAACCCTGATTAAAGTCAACTTTATATTTCAGCAGATTTGAGAAACCCTACTATCATACAAGGCATCACTGGATTGCACATCTTCTCTTTTCCTTTTAGCTAATTGGGGATTCCTATCACCTGTTCCAAGAAAAAGTTTGCTGATGGTTTGCCTATAATCCAAAGGATGAAGACCAAGGTGTTAGCATGGCAAAACTGATTCCTGTCTTATACTGCTAAGCTCACCCTTGTAATTTCTGTTCCCTAAAGCAAACACGTCCACTAGACTTCATATGTTGCACTTCCTAAAAAAGCCATCAAGGAAATGAATAGAATAATGAAATATTTTTATGGTTTAGTCAGTTGGATGATTTTAGGAAAGCTAGGCTCAAGTAGTGTGAAGTTACCATTCCAAAATAATTTGGAGGGCTAAGTATCATATCTATCTTTACTATGCAAAATTTTTTAATATGAAAGATACTACGGAAGCTAATAACTAATCAAAAAGCTCTTTAGATTAAATGGATAAATGAGTTTTATCTGAAACATACAAGTATATGGCAAGCTAATTTTTCCAGTGAAGGATCATGGATGCTTAAGCAAATGATGAAATTACGGACTCTTACATATCTTTGCATCAATTACATGGACATTAAATTTGAATGGGCAATACTCTAACCACTCATATCATAATCAGTTCATTAATTCTACTTTGGTAGTCCCCTGGTTCAATCTTTTAATGGAGGAATACGATATGCCCTAAGGCAGCTTTTATTACTTGGATTGCGATCAAAGATAGGCTTAGAATAAAGAACCAATGGCATGGTAGTGATGATAATCTATTTCTATTATACAACTGAGCTATTAAGTATCGAGAGCATCTCATTTTTATGTGCAGTGTTTTCAAGGCCGTCTGTAGTCATATGCTACATATGCTACCAGATAGTAAGAGTGGATATTGATGGGAGTAGGTTCTGAATTGGATTACTAGGAAATCCAAGCATGGAAGTACAAACTCCATTCTTGTTAAAGCCACTTATACCATTACCATATATAATATCTGGCAAGAAAGAAATTGATAAAGAGTCACTGATACAAAATGAGAGAAATACCAGCTTGCTGATTGTATAGTTAATCACACTAGAGCTTGCCTTTTAGCTCCCAATGCTCAAATTGATCTTTCCATGAAGATAAAGTACAAGTGGTGTCTATAGTTGTTTTTTTTTTAATTCCATTTTGTAGGCTGATGGACTCTTTTTCCTAGCAATTTTTTTTATCATATTGTACATATGATTGTCGGCATAAAGCCTTAAACTCACTGTAATGTCGACATAGTTTTATCTATCGTATAAAATATCATTCTTTTTTTTTTTAATCTATAATTAACTTAACAGTCGTCAAAAAAGGGTCAACCAAAGACTAGAGGTACCTCTGCATCTTCTTCTAAGTCAAGAACCACAAATTATACTAGGAAGATAAACTTATCAACCTTAATAAGAATATCCTCTATAACTCCCCTATGATATTTTACCAATCTATCTACTAGCTGCACACTTGTCCTATTAGGTTTTAGTTCACCTAATCCCAGTCTCTTAAATAATAAATAAGGCATCATATTAACTCCAACCCCTGCATCAGCTAAAGCGTTATCTAATTTTAAACAAATTTAGTTCCTATACATAGAAAAAAAAACAATAACAAATAGAAATAAAATAAATCATATTCTAAATCTCCTTTTTGTCTCTAATGAATCTTCTTGCAATTTGGATTGAATGATTCGATTTATCAAATCTTGTGACATAATCTTTAGGTTTTCCTCATCCTCTTCTTAGAACTGCCTCTTCTTTGCATATCTTATGACTAAAAAATGCATTAAAACTCGCCTACTCTCTATCTTCCTCTAATCATGTCCTTTCATAGTAAAAATTAGGTTCTATGAAATATATATGGTCTAGAGACTTACACTGGCAATATACATGGCTATATATATCAACATACACAGGCGTGTAATTTCACACTACCAAAAACAATATTCTTTAAATCTCCACATGTTTATAGAGACTACATGTTCACTGTACATGGTCGTGTAGGTCTTTACTTGCTTTAAATCCTCGTTTCATGCCACAATTTCATCCAAATTCTTCTCCTTTTGGTCCATGGAGGCAATCATTAACTAAAAATACACTTTAAGTAAATTAAGTACCAAAAATATTGTGAAACTCTTAAATAACAAGCAAAACACATTAAATATGGGTATATAAATTTAGTCAAACAATTATTTATCAAACATCCCCACACTTGAGTTTTTGCTTGTCCTCATGCAAATCATAATCTAAATTATCAATCTTACAAACATCCATCCCTTATAATCTTAACTTATCCATTCAAACTTTAAATCATCATATCATATTAATGAAATTAACATACAATATGATTCGAGTTATCCTAGGACTAACCTTCATAAGTCAATATCAATAATAATCACATTGATAATCATCTTGAAATCAAAAGCATAAATCTTTATACATTCTCATTAATAATTCACTCAATGCACTCAAAATGTTTACATGAAAAGTGTAAAAACTCTCAAATCAATGTATAGAAGAATTCTTAACCATAAGCTTGCAATAACATCATATCTCCACCACTTATAAATAAAATAGAAACAAAAATCAAAAAGTCTTAATATAAGGTTTTAATGGGGTTTAGGTAAGATATGATAGAGATAATGAAAAGGGCAATAATATTGAAAGAAATTTACAAATACAAAATTACAAGAAACTTATTTCTTCATAATATAGGTCCCTCACATTTTAAATCCATTGGTACCATAATTTTAACATTTTTTAAAATTCATGATCACAACATATTTCCTTTTGACCATTCATTACGTATCAATAATTAAAGAAATATTGAAACTTTCCACATTTTAAGTTTCAAGCAAACAAGTAAATCTAAATAACCTTTAGGGTTCAAAATAATAAAAAGGCTTCAAGAAAGATAAGGTAAAGGATACTAATGGTTATAATCAATGAAAAAGGCTAAGTCTCAGAATTGGTTACTTTTAAGGGATAAGATAAGATAGGGTAATTGATAGTTATAGTTTATATTATGTTTTGGTAGGAGTTTTAGTGTGTTTATAGGTATAATTATGTTAATGTGATTGTTTGTTTATGTTTTTAAGTGTTATGTGGTTTAGGGCATGATGTTGGACCTTAATATTGTGTTCTTGAGGGGTTTTGATGTGTTTGTTAGTGAATGAAACCAGATAAAAGAAGACTCAAGAAAGTTGGAGCATGCTTGGGCAAGAAGGCAAGGTCACAATCGTGCATGGATTGTCATATTCGTGAAAGAAGACTACTCCCCAGTGTCACAATCGTGACAAACAATCACTAGACATGGGATTTTCCATCGGTTTTGATGTTTAGAGGGCATTTTTTAGACAATATGACCTGGGTAAGCCCTAAACTTAACGATAAGTTACTCATTTACTATAAATGAACATTAAGAGACCCAAAAAAAATTAGCCACCATCTTACCAAATTGGGAAAAATAAAGGAAGATTAAGAAGGGAACATTGGAGAGTTCAAGCAGTCCATCATTTCTAGATTAGTCCACATCAAGTTTTTTCTTCTTTCCTTTCTTTATTTCCTTTAAGCTTGATGTATGAACTAAGATTGAAGATGCTATAAATGTTATTTATATTTTAATTTCATATAAGGATTTATTCTCAACTCATTTTGTGACTTGATTATTTTTTTATTTCAATGTAGTGTTTTGGGTGTCATGATATTTGTGTTTGCTTATACTTAGACAATAAATCAAGAGAGTGAGTTGATAGTAATCGGATTAGGTTAGGTAATAAAAGTTAATGATTTAATAAGTCACAGAAATATCAAATTGATAATCACACGAAGTGAGATCTTGTGTGAGAACTCAATTATCCGATAAATTGCTTAAGAACTAGTTGAAAATGTTAGGTTGATTTTGTGAATCAAGAGACTACAAATCTAGAATTTTGTAATCAATAAGGGATAATTAATTAGGGTTAACGATTAGGTCTTGAGAGAGAATAACCAAACCCTTTGGAAATCTAGGATCGACACCCAATTGAATAAAAAATGGTTAAGGGATCAAAATGACGATAGAATGAATCATATACTTTCACACTTGATTATCCTTGTTTTATTATGAAAACTCCATTGTTAGGTGGTTAAGTGCTTAATTTCAATTGATTGTGTTAATTTCTAAACTTTATTTTCGCTCAACTCATATTTGATTGCTTAATTTTTTGATTATTTTTATTTTCATTTAAGTCAAATTTTGCAACCTTAGCAAAGTTAGGTTCATTTAGTTTTAGTTAATTCCTTGTGGGATCGATACCTTAATTACTACAAGTTTACGATTCGTATAGTTGCGAAATATTGACGGTTTTATATTAGGTAAAACTTGCTCAACAAGTTTTTGACGCCATTACCGGGAAATTAGTTAAGGACTTCTAAATTACTTTGTTTTTAAGGAATTATTACCCTTTCTTTTAATTGTGATACTCGATTATAAGAAATTAAAAATTAAAAAAAGAGAAGGAAGTTTGGACACAAAGTAGACTACACGTCAATTTGTACATCATAAGGCAAGAATGAGGAATTAAAGTGACCATCCATTGTAAGTGACATACAATTTGTTTGAAGAGAAGGTGAAAAATAGTTGTCTTTAGATATCAGAACAAAGTAGACAGCTGTCAACCTTCCGGGATACAGAAGGAATGATTGTGATAGATTCATTGGCGACATTGCAGGCTAAAATTGATAACCTCACTTAGAAATTAAGCAACCTAATAGCCACCTATTTCTCTCCATTCAAAGCAACTTAGCAAGGATGCGACCTATGTGGACAAGAGAGTCATATCACAACTGATTGCTTCCTAGTGGAAAACAACAACATGGAGCAATTCAACTTCAATGAAGCATAATTTGGTGGGGGAAGAAATCATCCTTATTTGAACATGTACAATTCGGGGTGGCAGAACCACCCAGGTTTCTTTTGGTCTAACAATACAAGGACTTAAATAGGAAATCAAGACTTACTAGGATTTCAGCAAGATGAATCTAGTTCATGGGATTCAAAATTGGACAAGATCATAAGCATGGAAAAGGCCAGAGGAGTTTGGAAGGGTGATTTAATCAAGTAGTCAAAAATCATGCTTCTTCTAGTCACAACTTAGAGGTTCAATTAGGCCAGCTACCTAATGCATTATCTACAAGAAGTATGGGGAGCCTTGCAACAATATGAAAGCAAATCCAAGATACAATTTAAGGCTATCACACTTCAGAGTGAGAAAGAGCTAGAAGAACTAGCGGAAAGACAAGTTGAGACCCACCTTGTAGAAGACCAAGAGAAAAAGAAAAAGGATGAAGAAAAGAATGAGGATGTAATATCCTAGTTTGATTATTGTACTGTGTACTGTTTTACACATGCATATTATAGAGTATGCTTTATTTATGGTGTACTAAAGTAATTTAAGTGTTTAAATGAATTATTGAGGTTATAACGGAGATCACAGATAGACCAGAGATAGTTCTGGACTGGACCAAAAATTTCTCGAAAAATTTTCGAAAACTCTGAAAAGCTACAGAATGAGTCCGAACGAGCTTTAAAAGCCCTTAAATGTGCTTTGGAGATTTAGGTGACACTTTAAATGAAATTCGGATGATTTTGATGATATTCAATGATTTTCAAATTCAATCCAAAAATTCTTCAGGGCAATCGAAAAGTTAACAAATAATTTCAAAATATGATGAAAAGCTTCAGAATTAGGATTGGACTCTATAGGAATTGAAACGAGTCAAAACGGAAGTTGTTTGAATATAATTCGGGTAATATGAAATTATTGGATTAAAATGCCCTTTTTGGAAAATAATGGGTATTGATGATTTTAAACCCATTAAAAAAATTTTAAAAGCATCAAATCAATAAGTATTGACCCTAATTAGAGTATTTCATGATCAATTTGAAAATAAGATGGTTGTGGAATGTTTTTGAGATTTAATTCGATTAGTTGGTCAATTAAATGCATGAAAGGGCAATTTGGTCTTTTTATATGATATTAGTGGATTGATGAGTCATTAGAGATGACCAATGAGATGGTGACATGTGTTTGATGAGTCATTAGTGATGACAAATAAGAAGATGTAATCCATTAAATGAGTATAAAAAGCAAAACTTAAGACATTTTGCTTCCTTCTTTCAACATAAACATGAGATTGAAACAAAAGAAGAAAAAGAAGAGAAGAAAAAGTGAAGTTTCAACCAAGGAGAGAAGAAGGAGAGTGCAGCCGATTTTTGATGGGTTTGGAGCATGAATTGAAGAGAGCTTCATCAAGACTAAGTGTTCTTCAATTGTCCAAAAGATTGAAAGAAAGTGGTAAGTTTTCTAATGTAAATTTCTAGTTTTGGGGCTTTTGAGTGGGATAGATTCATGTAAGATAAATGATGATTTTTGACTTGCCATAGATTAGATAATAAGTTTGGACGCATTTAAGGCTTGAATATGACAAGAGAAAGAGTTATATTTAGTGAAATTTTGTCTTTGATTCTCGGATCACTTGAACCAGCCCTATTGTTTTGACCATAACTCGGGCTACAGACCTCCAAATTGGGTGATTCCAATTGGAGCTGAAACCTAAGAAATATTAATAAAAACATTTAAAAGAGACCTAGACTTGATTCGGGATGAATGATATTGAAATTTGAGATTGAAAGTGGTAATCTGATACTGCCCCTGTGTTGAAACAGCTTGTGATATTTGGTATAATTTTAATGATTTAGAAGTTGAAATGGCATGATTTTTGATGATATGGAAAATAGAGACATAGAGGAACAAATGTCTATAAGAACTCAAAACCTAATTTGAATGTTTGCTATGTAAAAATTAAGGAACAAGTGGAGGTATGGATTTTAGACATAGGTCATAACCGTGACTCATTAGGCATGATTGTGATATGGTGAATTAAATTAGGTGAGATTGTGTTTTGAAGAAATTAGTAAGTTAGAATGGGTAAAATATTATATTTAAGTGACTTTTAAAGTTAGATTTGGAAATGGTGACCCATAGGTGTTAGCTTACGGAAGTAAGCAGAAATATGATTAGCATGCATGTTACATGATTAAATACAAATCTCAAATTTGGTTGAACTGAATATATAGTTTTAATGTCTTATTTCCTAATTTGGAAATAAATGCCTAAGAGAAATGCGGTTTGTGTAGGTAAAGGAGAGGCATCAAATGCGTGAGTATGCATGAAGATAAGTTCGCAAAACAAGTGAGTGTATTTTAACTGTTTTATATGACTTAATTCTTTGTAAAAGAATTGATGACATATGAGTGTTTTTTATATTAAGTTTATGCAAATGGTTTTAATTTTATCATGAAATGAATATTTATACTGAGTTTTATGCAAATTATATTTTACAAGTGAATATTGCTAGCATAAGATTATGCTTGAGTAATATATGATTTTAACGTGAAAGTTAAATTTTGTATGATTGGAATTTACATTGAATGATTATGAATCCTCCCATAATTGATTTCAAAAATAAGTTGAATTGGAAAAGTATAAGTTGCTTTTGCCTATGGTACATTGTTAGGCTTTATACATGTTATTATATCGGGTTATAGTGGTTAACCTATTATGGGTAAATGACGTAAAACCAACTCCATAAATAATGGTTAACTAGTCATGGGTAAGCGATGTAAAACCAGTTCTGTGACTTATTACGGGTAAGCTATGCAGAACTAGCTCTGTAACTACCAGTATATTTATGGCGTTTAACCTTTTACAGGTAAGCGATGCAGAACCAACTCTGTAAATAGTGGTTAACCTATCACGGGTAAGCGATATAGAACCAGCTCCATGACTTGTTACGGGTAAGCAATGCAGAGTCAGCTCCGTAATTGTTGGTTTATAGTAGTTAACCAGTCACGGGTAAACGATGCAGAACCAACTCCATGACTTGTTACAGATAAGTGATGCAGAACCAGCTCCTTGACTTGTTATGGGTAAGCGATGCAAAACCAGCTCCATAAATAATGGTTAACCTGTCATGGGTAAACGATGTAGAATTAGCTTCATGACTTGTTATAGGTAAGCGATGTAGAACCAACTCCATAACTAGTGATTAACCAGTCGCGGGTAAGCGAGGCAGAACCAACTTCGTGACTTTATGCCTAGTTTACTGTATAGTAAGGAACTAGTGGTGGGTTATGTTGAGTAAGAAAATTCATGACAGTAATGATGTTGTCGCCACTATTTATTTTAAAAGTGATTAGAGAGGTACTATATATTTTCAATTCTAGTGGTTGGCTTATTTTCAGTATAAAAGCTTTCAGAAAACTTAATGTCACCACTATTTATTGTTTAAGGAAAAAAGGGAAATGGAAAATATAGAAACTTTTATATTATTAGTTTAATTTCGAAAAACATTTCAAAACATTATTTTAGAAAAATTGAAATTGTGTTTTACGAAATGTTATGTTATTACCAAATTTGATGATGCACTCATAAATTGTTATAGAAAATTTTTTACCATAAGCTTTATGATTGTATGGAATATTTTATTTATGTTGTTATAAAAAGTTAACTTTTAGTAAACTGATTACACTCACTGAGCTTGTTTAGCTCACCCTTCTTTTTATTTTTTTAAACAAACCACTCCAGGTATGCGTACAGGTGCTGCAGTAATTGGGACCTCGTCACAAGATTAGTTGTATTGTCGGGTTATATTATTTTTGTGTTATTTTTGCTATGTATGTGATTTGTTTTAAGTTATTTTGGAAAGAGTTCAAAAGTTTGATCTTATGAACATTACTGGAATTGTAAATATCTTTTTCTTAATGAACAACGAGGGCTTTGATCCTCAATGATGTTTTTAAAATATTGAGATTTGTATGTTGTGATTGTTTATGATGTGGACCTGAGGTCCCATTCTAGAAGTTGAGATAGTATATGAAATATTAGAAGTGTTTTAAAATGTGTTATGTAGGTACTTTTTAAAAATTTTGGGAAGGTCAAACCGCAGCGGTTGTGCCATAACTGAAACTTGTAGCTCCTTAATTACCAACCATATGCCCTCAAAGTTGAAAGTTCTAAGGAGCTTTACAATACCCTGTGTAGTTGGTAATTTAGAAATTTAGAAATGTTTATATGACTTAGGCGCAAGTATAAACCTTATGCCTTTGTCGATTTTTAGGAAACTGGGACTAAAAAAATTGAAGCCAGCATCTATTAGTATTCATTTGGTAGACTAATCGATAAAGAAATCGTTAGGCTTGGTAGAGGATGTGCCTATAAAATTGGATAAGTTTATAATTCTTGTGGATTTCATCGTGCTAGACTTTGAAGAGGATCAAAATTATCCAATAGTTCTTGGTATACCATTTTCAAACACTGGAAAAGCTTTGGTAGATGTCAACAAGTGAAATTCAACATGAATGAGGTATTAAAGAATCCCAAGGAGGGTAGCTCATTCATGAGAATTGATGAAGTCAAATCTTTAAAGGATCAAGAGAATGAAGAACAGGGGATAGCGAATATTGATTTTGAAGAATATAAGGAAGGCTTTGTTTAAGAAGTTGATGAAGAAAAGAATGACGAACAGATGACAGCGGAGATAGAGTTTGAAGAAGATACGAACATCTTTGTTGATGAAGTGGAAGAAGAAGAGGAGACGAAGGTGAATGAGGAAGAAAGAGAATAGTTCACCTTCTCAGAATTCAAACTGTTGAATTTGATAGACAATTCAAGTAGTTTTATTATTTCCTATTTTATTGACAGTTTGTTACTTAAAAGGGCATTATTGAACTTACTTGGTTTTCTTGATTTGATTAACTATGTCCTTTTGATTATCTTGCAATATTTAACTTATTTACAGGCTACTACACTGAAACTGATTGAAAAGGGTGGTAGCAAGTCATTCATAATTGATCCCGACTGAGTTTTGAAGGATGCAAGGTTAAGCTAATGACCATAACTTAGCATGTTCGGTAGTTAGATTGCAATTATTGTGTAGTTAGGTTTGTTTTGAATTCTAGAATTAAGTTTTTAATGATTTGGAATGGTTTGGATTGCTAATTCTCTTATTCTTTTTGAAGTAATTATAAGATAGGAAAGCAAGCTCGAGGGTATAAACAGAAGATGGTGAAGAGGCAAGCTGCGAGAAGGC
>JAOQMM010000007.1:2744419-2756493 GCA_027563515.1 Erythroxylum platyclados
ACCAGTATTTAGTCGGTATGCAAAATCGTTGGTATTGACGACCGGTACCAAAGAGCTAATTTTTGCACCATTTTTAGGCTGGTACAATACAAAACTCTAAAGATTAGGTCTTAGAGGAGAAGGTGGTTGACCTAGAATATAAATATGGTAAAATGATGCAAATAACTAGAAGCGTTGCATCCACTAATGTTAGGTCACCTTTGGAGTTTCACTTAGTATCAAATATTTGATTACCTACTAAGTTTAAAATGACAAAATTTAAGAAGTATCATAGGAATTTAGGTTTGAGGGCCCATCTAAAAATATTTTGTAATAAGTTGGCTACCAATATTGACAATTAAGAATTATTAGTCTATTTCTTTCTAAAGAATCTTACTATATCGATACTGTGGTGGTTTCTCAATGTAGACCATGGCAACTTACAAAGAGCTCTATCAGATGGATAAGAAATTCATTAGGTGTCTGAAGGAGTATGCATGAAGGTGATATATTAAGAAGTTAGAATTCCAACTGCCATCATCAAGAAAATAAAATGTAGGGTTATTTTTATAGGCATTAAGAAATTCATACTACAATAAACTATAGCAATACTTAAATTGCCTCATCCATAAGCTGGTCAACTAATACAATCTTGTAAAATGTGACAAGGAATGAAAAATTGAGCTCACTCTTTAAGAAAGTACCAAAAACCCATCTATTAAAAGAATAAATAAAAACCTAATCAAATGGAAGTAGTCTCTATAACTTACCACAATACTAAAAATAAAAGGAAGAACCAAGTTTAGGAGAGAAACAAGGTCAATCTTCCTCCTCTCTAATTTCCATATATTTATCCTTAAGTGCCTCTAATGATAGTGTTATATGATGCAAAAGTAGCATTTACCCTATGTTACCAAAATTAGTAAGGTCCTCTCCTATTTAGTTTATCTTTCATGCCACAGCAACCATTTTCTCATCTTCATCTTGGCTAAATTTCACTTGTGAATCACACTTAAGGATAACAGGGCCAAAAGTGTTAACAAGGTCAACAATAATAGCATATTCAAAGGAAAAAATCAAAGAGACTAAAAAAAAGGAACCTTTACTACTAATAAGATTGAATTTAGAAAAACTCTACAAGTTTCTCCTAAAATTTAATAGGATTACAAAAGTATCTATTAAATAGTTTGAGCCATAAAATCCTTGTTGGTAAAGGCCAAAACCAATATATGGCTCGATTCAAACTTATGTAATGCCAAAGCAAGGGTAGCTTAGGTGGCGCCAAGTGTCAAAAACAATCTTTTAACAACACACCTACTAGTGGATTCATAATAACTGACGAAGAAGCCTAAAGGTAATCAAATATACTCAAAATCAGGTTCTTATTTTTGAATTATTTTATTCTCTTTATACTTGTTACTTGTCTTATTCATTACTAAGTCCACAACATAGGTAGCCATTGATGTGGATCAGTCACACATTTGAGTAATTTACTTAAATTTTCTTTATATTAAACTATGAATGCTTTTCTTGAATAAATAACTTTGTTATTAAGATGTTAATTTGAATGTTATTAATAGTGTTTGATTGGGTGAATTTTCCCTAAACTACTTTCAAGTGCCATATGAATGCTTATTCGTATATCCTTAGAATTCAACGGTTGTTTTAGCCAATTATGATTACATGTATATACATCCAAATGATAGAAAATTAGAAATATCTCATGAATTACCAGTTGATATAATGTTTTTTAGTATTATTCTTTATTTCCTAGGACATATGATTCTGATATTCAGGGAATGTTGGTATGTGAAAGTCAGTCTAGTAAATTTAGAAGATATTTTGATGTTATCAATGAGATTCTTTCAAATAAAGGTCATGAAAGTGGTGACAAACCTTATATCAAAATCTTAAAGACTCTTTGAGTGCAATTATCTTGAGGTTAGAAAAACAAAGTTTGAAGATGAATTCTATAATTAGTGTAATTCAAACCCTAGCAGAAAGATTTAAAAAAAAAAACTTAGAGCTTATACCCTCAAAATACAGAGACCATGAGAAAATAGAGCAAGTTTTTAAGAAAATCAATACTAATTCAAAAAAAGTTGTGAAAGGGATCAGACTTCACTACATCATAAAATGTGGCTTCAACTAAAAGTATTCCTCAAATTTAAGAAGGAATTCTCTAATTTAATTGCCTCTTTAGCTTTGAATAGGAAGACCATAGGTCCTCTTAATGATAAAATGACAAAATTGTTACTTCATTTTCTACATATAACTAATCCCATTGTTAAGCATTTGTTAGAATTTTTGCTTTATGAAATTTAATTATTTTATCATAAGAGATAAAAAGAAAAGAAAAGAAAAGAAAGAAAGAAAAAGAGTGAAAAGTTAAAGAAATTTTCTTATAGGGAAATGCTAGTGAACAATAGCTAGAAATTTCAAAATTGAAAGTTAACAATATGAAAATTCAACCTAGAAAAAATTTAGAATACAAATTTTTTGGACTAAAAGCTTATGATTTATGACCTAGGCAAAAGTAAGGGCATGAATGAAATCTGAATAGGATGGAAATTGCTTGTGAGATTTGAAATGAAAAATGGTGGCGTATATAAAAGTTAAAGCCCTTTTAATTAAAAAAGAAAAGAAAAAGAAAAGGAAAGAAAAGGAGAATAGAAAGATCTGGCTAAGACAAAAATTGGTAAATAATGGACAGTAAATTAAAGAACAAATACAAATACAAAGAAATATTCTATATAGCAAATGAAGGCAATCCCCTTTCACATGAAGAAAGAACAATTTTAAAAAAAAACTATTGCAAATCAAATTGGTCATAATAAGTTTTTGATTCATGAGGGCTGGTGATGATTCATCATTATTTGGTTTGAAGGTCAATTTGCAAGCAAGAAGCTTCTTCTAATATTGACTGAACTGAAGATTCAAACAATATCATACCTCAATATTAATATAATCAGTTTGCATCCTTATCATGTCTTTGAAATTCAATTGTAAGGAATATTATTTCAATTATTAATTATGAGATTCAATTTATAATTTCTTCCTTTTTTTTTGAAGAATTTTGTATATTAATTTCCATCTTTAATATTTCAAATTATATAAATGATTAACATTGTTGTTTATATAAGAATTATTTTGCCAAATTTAATTATTCTTACAATTGTCGGACTTTGTATTACGCATATAACATATGAAAAGTAATAGATTTCGTTGGATGAAAACTTGGGAGAACTTAAGCAGCTCTGAAAACACGAAAAACCCTCTTTCAAAGTGCCAAATGCAAAATGTTTTATTGTCATCAATGAAAAATCTTAAAATGTAAGATTCTACATATTCATAATCATTGTATTAATCTTGATTTAATTTTTTAAAACTAATAGAACAAATGTTATCATTAATCATAGGAACTTCTCAATTATTTGAAAAAAGGATAAATTATGGAAAAAGAGGTATCTTCTAAATTACCCTATCATATTTAGCAAAGTACTTTGCAAATCATTTATGTAAAGTAGTCATAATTTATCAATTCGATAAAATTGTGCCCTCTCATTCATCATTTTAAAGAAAAATTGTATGGAATTCTCACATCAGTTATGTTAAGGATTTAAACTTATTTGGTTATGGGATATGAAGCTTAATGTCATTCACGAAGGAATATTATTTTAGATATACATAAGTTTGTATCAAATTTTTGATGTTGGTCTCAGTATCAAACATGTTTTCTTATAATTTTCCTATAAGTCCCAATATCAACCACATCTTCTTAAAACTTAGTTATTGGTATGAAAACCATTCATTTTTCTATCATTTATCTTTATACATTTACTTTTCATATTTAATTGACCTACTAGAGACTATCTAATATTGTCATCTTATTTTCATGCATTTATTTTTCCTACTATGTCAACCTATTGTAGGGCATCCAGTGTCGACATTTTACTTTCAAGTATTTACTTCTCTTGTTTTGTTGGCATACTGAAGGATAACTAATCTTAATTTTTTTATGCATTTACTTTTCCTACTACGTCACCTGTTAGAGGCTATCCAATGTTGAAATTTTATTTTTCATACATTTACTTCTCCTATTTTGTTGATTCATTAATCGCTATCCAATATTAACATTTTATTTTAGGCATTTATCTTACCTATCATTTTGACCTAATGAATTCTATTTAGTGCTAACATTTTATCTTCATATATTTAGTTTACCTATTTTATTAACCTAAAGAATTTTATCCAATATTAATATTTTATTTCACATATTTATTTTAATTGCTTAAATAAAAATTATTGGAGGTTATTCAATGTTGGCATTTTACTTTTATGCAATTGCTTTTATTTTTTTCATCCACTTATTGACAATGTCGATCATTTACTTCTCTTGTTTTGTCCACCTATTGACAATTTCCAATATTGATACTTTTCATACCTCATCGAGCTACTAATGAATTCCTAATGTTGATCATTTTTATCTCTTATCTCATTTAATCTTTTAAATGCCTAGACACTTATCTAGTTTTATAGTTTGGTAAATGCCTAGACACTTCTCTAAGATTTAGTTGGTAAACATCGACACTTCTCTAGGTTTATAGTTTGGTAAGTTTCTAAACACTTATCTTTGAATATTATGTTTTTCCTTGCTCATATCTTGGTTATCCTATTGATCGCATAATATGTTTGTTTAAACCTGGACTTCATTTTGTTATCCCCACTTTACAATCACTCCATTTTAGCTATTTTTTTTCTTTTGTCATATGACCATAATATGTAATTTTTATTAGCACTTTCCAGAGGTTTGAGAGTCTTATGTTCTTGCTATTTTCATTTATTTTTCCTTTTATTTTGATTAAATTTGCTTATATGGTTCAATTTTTAATATTCCATACATGTTTGCAAAGCTATTACATTATATTTCGGTTCGTATTTAATTTAGGGTTTTGATTTAGTTGTAAGCATATTTACCCTTCAAAAGAAATTTTGTTTCAAAAACTACTTTTCATTTGATGTACTTTGACCTATTTCAAAAGTGTAAAAAAGGCTTCATGAGCTCAATATAAGTATAAATTTTTTTCAAGAAACCAGTTAAATAGCCAAAGCCTAATTTCAAGAAAAGTCTATATATCTACTTAGATTGTTTTGTGATAGGTCCAAAATGGTTAAACTTTGGGAACCCACAAGTGAATCTGGAATTAGACCATAAAAACCAGAGCTTTGCAAGAAAAGCTGCTTACGTTTCTCAAGCTTCCCAATATCAACAGGAATTTCACTCACTAAATATGCATTTTCGGACAAATCAAGAACAAGAAGTTCAGTGAGATTCCTAAACATATGCAGAACATTACCTGAAAGCAAGTTGCTTCCCAAGTTGAGTACTTGCAGGTTAACCAGTGAGCCAATGCCTTCTACTATCTTTCCTTCGATGTGGTTCTTGCTAAAATCAAGAACCTTTAAAGATTTAAACTGAGAAATCTGATCTGGGATTGTACCCCAAATAAGGTTTTTGCTGAGATTCAGAGTCTCCAAGGAACTACACTGAGAGAGGTGAAGAGGAATGGGCTGATTCAAAAAGTTGTCAGCTAGATTTAGAAGAGTCAAATCTGTAAGCTCACATAGCGAAGAAGCCATTTCACCAGAAAGATTCAGACTTTGAAGTTTAATAGAAGTTACAGAGAGTGAAGGTGCAGGAGTGCAGGTGATTCCAGTCCAGTTGCAATAATGCATGTTGGAGTCATTGGACCAGCTTGCAAGAGAGTTCTTCGGGTCTACGATGGATGCTTTGATGTTGAGAAGAATATCTGCTTCATTAGCAGCCCCACTTCGTATGTAGAGTGTGAAGATGATACAGAGAGCAAGGGTGTACCTGCAAGTGTCTGCAGCCATTGAAGAGAGAGAGAGAGAGAGAGCTTAGCTGTGTGTTTCTTTCAATCCTCTCTATATATCAGTGAAACGAGACTGAAAAGGGCCAGAAGCAGGAGAAGAGTATGCCTAGATGATGTTAACTGGCTCACATTGGTAGCTTTAATTTATATAACTTTAATTTAGACTCGTAGCTAAATTTGTCAATACTGTATTGACATTGTTATCAAGAAGTCATCATCTCACTCTATAGAACAGATTAATTGTATAACTCTTTACACATTTATATTTTAAATCAGCTGTCTCTCTTCACTTCACTGGTAATTGTTTCACCTTAATAAGTATAATTACTTCCAAATCAAAGCTTAATCGATAAATTTAATATTAGACCAAGAAAAAGACCTGACCTTTCTGTTCATTGAACGGAGACCTTATAGTACATGCAACAGCCCACTACCAAACGCTTCATAAGTTACCTTGTCTGTATATGTCAATTAAAGCCAGAAATGGCCAAACCTAATGTAACCCTCAAAAGTTCCATTATTGGAGTTGTTCTTATCTCATTGTTTTCTGTTTTGTACATAATAATAAGTATAAAAGTCAACCCGATTAATGGCAGAAGCAGTTGTACCAAGTTCTTTTTCTAGGAATTCCAAAAGCTAAAGGTCTCTGAATCAGTTGGCATAGGAGAGAAACCAGTATCCATGTAGTTCAGTTTGTAGGCAGCTAACCAAATCTCAAGTTAACAAATGCAGTTTGTCCACTTGTTTAAAATTATAAACAAGGTAATCTGACCTGGTGATTAAGAAAGTATAGATAACAAAGTATGAGCTTTGAAACTGGGACAAAAGGGTGTACAGAAAAAGGCCTCCCCGTGAATGGAAAAGGGCAAAGACAAAAAAGGAGACGGAAGAAAGAGACATTAATCTATGTACGACGACAGGAACAACAATTACAACACAGGTCAACATAAGATGCCCTTTTGTCTTCTTATTTCCCAGGTAACTTAGCAGGTTTTGATTTAGCGTTTGGGTAAAGGAATAGGGATAGAGAGAGAGCAATGTAATGTCAGTGTCTAGTCACGGCGTTCTGCATTGGACATAGGTACTAGAGATCACCCGCTTTCACCGCTGCGAAGAGACTGGTTGGAGAGTTGCAGGCTCATCTTTTACCGTAGCGGCTAAGATCTTATTCGGACCACCTTTGACTTTCACTAAACTCCAACAGACAACAGTGGTCCTTCTCCTTCTTCCACACCATGGATTGAAATCCAACAACTCACATATTCTCAAACAAAATGGTGAATTTTGTCAAGGTTAAATGAAGACTAAATGTATCGGGTTCAAATAAATCACCTGTTCTCGTTATTCTACTCTATAACATATATAAACTAATAAAAACATGTGATCTGATAAATATGTATCCTATGACATTATTTACACCCAAGAAGGCTTTGTTTCATGCTATCTATAGAATTGTAATTCCACAACTGGAAAGTCTTAAAGCACTTTCCCTGGGGGAAAATAAGGAAAAAGGTGAAATCTAAGATTTGACTTTGAAATTTTGGAAAAAGGAAAAAGTGGAAAGGACGACCATAATTGCATCCTCTGCCAAAAGATGGTGTGGATACTGAGGTCTGCATCAAGCAGCATCCCATGTAACTTGTCACCCAGTGAACAGGATTACAAATACAGAAAGCACCACTCTTTAAATTTAAAAGAAGAAATTACATAGGAAAGTTTTATTTTATGGGTTTTGTTCAACGTAACAAAATGATGAAACAATTCCATTTAATTAAAAAAATTAGACTCTCATAATAGGTCCAATTGAAATAATTACGTGCTGAACATGGTCAACTAATAATCACATTCTGATGTACAGTAGCCAAAATAGGTGCTTGTCATGATTTGTTATCACCGTGGGATATGACCCTAAGATTTACAAAAAGTAATTCAGTATTTAAAATAATAACTTGTTCAAGTGATTCAACCCAATCGTAACAAGATTTTTTGTGTTCGTAATCTTGTGTGAACTTTATTCTAAACGATCTCATTCATATAATTTTTTTTTTCTATAAAAATTATGTAAATGGGATAGTCTAAATTAGGATTTGAACATAGATATGGGAATAGAGAAATTGATTCCTTCACCATACAGCAGAAGCCATAAATTAAAACACAGATCGCCATGTATGTCTTGGGATTATAATCTTTAATTGTCCTTCAAACGTAGTTTCCTCAATCCCACGAAGATGTCAACAACAACTAGAAGAAGAGAGGCTCTTTACGTGGCCTGGGAAGCATAAACAATGGATACTTTGGTGTATTCAATAAAATTTGCATGGATATGCTCAATAGTCAACGATAGAACAGGCTTATTCTAAAGTATCCAGGTTCAACAAAACATATATATATATAACATATATATATATATATATAGATACAGAAGAGGCTTATTCTAAAGTATCCAGGGTCAAGAAAACATATATATATATATACAGAAGAGGCCTATTCTAAAGTATCCAGGGTCAAGAAAACATATATATATATATAGATAAATATTTTGTAGTCGACGAGGTGTTGTTTGTTATGTTGAGAAGCACCCAAGTCCCAACAAGGAATTGGAGGAGGTCCAGACATAATGACTGTGGGGGTTAAGTGATCAAATTCCACTTAATTGCACTGAAGAAAAAGAGGAAGCAACACAATTATATACACTCAGTAACACCAGCAGCATTGCTTTCAGTAGACGGTAGGGTGGTGGGGACGATGCTCTCCATATTTTTTGGTTGCGTTGGCCCATCGCACTTCATTGCTTGTTAGTTGTTTCGCAACACATCGTATACGTAACAGGATTCAATCTAATATGCATTTACTTTTCATGTCAATTTATCGTCTGCCATTTACTTGAAATACAAGTTTTTAGCATCATAAAATTCTCTCTTTAGAGCATAAATGACCTTTAAAAGTATACGTAAATGGTGTAGCTTCAAATCAACTACGTACTGTGTAATATGAGATCCTATCCTTGTCCAAAACATGACCAGAAAACTGCACATATTGCGTAATTAATTGAAGTTTAGCTTAAAGATATATCAAGTCCATGATTTCAGTTACCTCTAACAGCTTACTCATCACCCCTAACCATCGTTCCAAGCCCAGAAATGGTGTAAGTTGATATGACACAATTCACATACTTTTAATTCCCGGGACTTCAAATCATTCTTCTCATTGGTTCAACTTTCTGTGGCCTATGACAACTATGACAAGACACACGTGGTGCGCACGTCCATCAATAACCTTGACACTCTTATAGTCTGCATCCCTGTAGGCTTAATTCCAATCGATAGTGAGAACTTATATAGAAAAGTATCATACGCAATTATATCACAAATTCAATTCAAACCCCTATTTAACTTTTCTTTGGAAATTAAATAAAGTTTCCATTATTCATAGTAAAACTGTCCCAACATTGCAAAGAGTTCAATAAAATGGTACAAATGACTAAATTACAATCCAAAAGTTACAAGTTCTATATGTTTCTAATTCCATTAGATAGGGTATACAGAGCAGATTTTGCAACAATTATGACTCGAATCTAGTTTATGATTTCTTCAGCTAATTGATGCTTGTTTACATCCTCACCCCTATAGATCCTCTTGTTTCTTTCTTTTCATGGGGAATAGATTGTTGTTGTAAAAGCTATTTTATAAATTGCTCCATCTTGCACCTGTTGCTTTGCAGTACATGTAATCCAATTTAGAGTTATTAGTCATTCATAAGATGAACAACAATTTGTTAGCAAATGCAAGATTCCGCTCCACACAACTTTGGAATATCTGCATTGGAAGAACGAGTGTTCCTTGTCTTCTTCTACTTCTTTGCACAACACACATATTTGGTCAAATGAGTCAAACCATCTGTTTCTGGTTCTGATCATATTCTTGATAACTAGCTAGGAAAACACTGATGCTTTCAGGTTGAAGGAGTTCTTCCATAGGAGGTTAAACCAGGGCACATTCTCACCTTCAGCCTGCAATGCTTTATAGCATGACTTGTTGGTGAATACTCCTGTAGAATCTAGTTTCCAAATGACACTATCCTCACTATACCAGTGGGTGATCTGAGGAAAGTATTCAATTAGGTAGCTGAATCTTCTAAAATTGCCACTCCATCTTTCATCATGCATTAGTGAGGATACTATAGCATTGAGAGGAACTCTGTTGGGTAGTTAGGATATTTCACTTCTTAGGAAAAGAGGATTGTCCTTGGACCAATTGTTAAATCACACCCAAATATTCTCTCCATTACCTAGCATGTGCTTGATCCAAAGGTACACAACATTTCTCAATTTCAGCATATGTGTGAAGATCTATGAGTATTCCCTGGCAATTGGCATTTGCAAGAAATTTTTATTTCTAAAATAAGTTTCATGTATCTATTTTATCCAAATGGCGTTCTTGTCTACATATATGCCCTAAATTCTTTTGCACATAAGTACTTTTTGCATTAGAGGAATATAAATTATCCCCAATCCTCCTTGCTTCTTAGGAATTGTCACTTCACTCCACTTGACTTTAGCTTTCTTGGAATTATCTATTTTTCCAGACCATAAGAATGCTTTCATGATACAATCAATCTCCTTAATTATTTTTCTTGGCACGATGATGTGAGTGATCCAATGTAAATAGAGATTTCCAACGACTGAAATAATCAAAGTGACCCTTGCAGCTAGTGATAGATATCTATTTTGCCAAGAATTTATTCTGGATTTAAATCTTTCAATAAGTGAGATACAATATGAATATTTGGTTTGTGCATACGAAATTGGGACTCTAGGATACTTAAGTGGAAGAGCTTGTAACTACAGCCATGAAATCCTCGATAACTTATCAGAATTCCTCACATCTTTGGAACAAAACAAGCTGCTTTTGTCTAGATCTACTTTCAGCCCTGACTAGCTTGAATACAACTTGAGTAGATCCTTTAACATCTTCACAGTATGAACTTGATCACCTAAAAGAAGGATCAGTCATCTGCAAACATCAAATGGGTGAGCTTGTAATCTTTACATTTATAATGATAGTGAAACCTGCCATTGCATTCAATAAACTTGTTGAGAATTCTAGATAGCCCTTCCATAGCTAGGGTGAACAAATAAGGGGATAAGGGGTCCCCTTGTCTTATTACCTTAGCACAATTTTTGAGGTTGAAAAGGGGCTTCATTGGTAAGTATACTTATTGAAGCAAACTTAACACAAATCAAGATCCATTCCATGAAGAGTGTTGGAAATTCAAGTGCTTCTAAGCAAGATTGTATAAAATGCCAGCTTATTGTGTCAAATGCCTTATAAAAATCAATTTTCCAATAGCAATTGTTGATGCTTTTCCTAGAATTATATTCTTTCAAAATCTCCTACGTTAGGAGAATGTTATCTCCTATTGATCTCCCCCCAATGAAAGCACCTTGTGCTAAAATTCATCACTGTCTTTAAGGCTATTTTCAGCCTATTAGCAAGAAGTTTAGTAATTACTTTGTAAATTGTATTGCAGTATGAAATTAGCCTGTAATCCACCAAGGAAGCAGGATTAAGTTTCTTAGGAGCTAGTCAGATGTAAGTGTGGTTAATCTCCTTCAACATTTTGAAAGAGGAAAAGCACTCATGTACTACTTTTGTGAACAAGTTGTTAGTTATCTCCTATGTTTGTTGAAAAAACTAGGCAATGAACCCATCAGGCCATGGTGCTTTAGGCGGGTATAAACCAAACATCAGTTCTTTGATTTCTAGGTTTGTGAATGGAGCTATTACAAACTCTTTTGTATCTTGAGTTAAAGGAACTTCAAAAAACCTTTTTATATTTTGAGCATAACCGGAGTTCTCTGCTACACCCATCAACTGCATGAAAAAACCTCTAGTGAGCTTTAATAAAGAGGATTGACCATTGATAGATTTAACATAATTCTCTTTGAACTCCACAATCTTGTTCTTGTTTCTCCTTACTAATAAGGAAGTATAGAAGAATTTAGTATTTGAGTCCCCATCCCTTAACCAAGTTATACGAGCTTTCTGTATTAAGATAGAATTATGCAGGTTGAGGGCCTCTTGATGTTCTCTAAATCTCTTAGCTTCAAGTTTCTTCAAGTGATTATTTAATGACCCTTTCTTCCGAGTCTTTGACTACATGGGAGGAGGTGTACAACAAATTCATGGGAAAGTTCTATTC
>JAOQMM010000007.1:2790106-2807605 GCA_027563515.1 Erythroxylum platyclados
CGTACTGGGGTTTACCGAGTTACTATGGATCAGAGGTTGGTCAGCTGACGTCCTAGAGAGTCTAAATAGCTTGTTTTTTTTAGTCCACTACTTTTGTACATCACTTTGTATAAATGACACATCATTATGTATAAATGACATTTTGCTTTAAGGAAATATGAGTTTGATGTTTATGCCTCATTTGGTTATATCGCATGATGCCCACTGTATTTGCTCTAGCGTGCCACCCTTGTAGGGTATTTACTCGGATGTTCATCAGAATGTCGGGTAGATGTCCTCTGAGAGTGGGATGCTACAATGTGTCGTCCCTATATTTAGGCCGAGGGGGACATTGTTAAGCGTCCAACCCTACTTTGAGACTTTTGGTGATTGTAGACGACTTTATGGTTCGTGGGAATGACGAACAAGTGAAGACAAGATGGAAGAATCTCTTCTGGGGAGCTACACGACCCTGTAGAGTGCTACACACCAGTGTCTTGACTTACATGATCATGTGGATCAATCGTGTAAGTCTTTATAAACGTGTGAAGAGGCAAAGACATACACAGTCTTGTCACACCCATGTATATGCCCATGTGAAGATAAACTACCTTGTGTAGAGATCGTGTAATTCTCTGTAACCATGTATGTTTATGATTGAGGTGGTGTTGGAAGATACACGGTTACTGTCACAACCATGTAAGTTGCAGAAAAATTTATTTTGTGACATAAAAGAGAAAAAGATGTAGGTTTAAAAAGTGAGGAAAGATAGAGAGGGCAAAGAGTGTTGTATTCTCATCATTTTTTGAATGTTTTAAGGATTGGTTTGAGTGATTGTTGATTGTAACATCAATTTTGTTTTCAATCTTAAAACTTTGTGAGGCAACTTATTGTTAGGGGGTGAGGGATCAACTTTTTTTGTAAATCCTCATCGAGTTTAGTAGATTTATTTGTCTGATTTTTCGTAGTTTTTTCCTCTATATTGGAGGGTTTTTTACATAAATCTTGATATTTGTTTCATCGTTTAAAGTTTCTTATTCTCATATTGTTTTGCTGCTGCAACTTGAAGAGGTTTTTTTCTTGTCATTGATATTTGATTGATCTTCTAGAGAGTCGTGTTGTTTGTCTCCTAACATTCTTATTGTTAATCATAATAAATACTACTTTATTTTGTATTTTTTTTTACATTTTAAGATTCATAATTTACCTCTTGTAATTTTTGTTAAAATGATACTTCCAAGTCCATTCATACACTATCTAACAAAATAATATATCACTATTTTTATACGGTCTAATTCCTCCAACAAAAAATATAACTTTATAGAATAGTTATGATTTAGGATGGAGTGTAAAAATATCTATGTTGAGATAAAAAAATGGTACAAGTAAAAGAAACTATAATGTATAAGACAAAATAATAATTTACATTTTTTATTCTAAATTATCTCGTGAATTTGATGATCTTGGCATTTGGTCTATGTACTTTTTGTAGGGTTTTTTTTCAATTTAATACTTTTATTTTTTAAAAAATTATGTTTTTATGTAATTATATCCTTGTAATCATACATATGTCTCAATTATAAGTTTAATTTATTAATCTATTAATTGAAATTTTATAATAATTCAACCATGTCTTTAAAGTTTTGATATTTATAAATTAAATCTCAAATTAAACATTTAACCAAAATAACTTTTATAAATAAAATTTTATTAAGATTTATATAAATAAAAATTTTTATGCAAAATTTAAAGATTAATTTATAAACTATTAAATATTAGATATTTATTTAATTTTATTAAAATTTTAAAAATAAATTAGATATACAATGTAGCATTAGTCCCCTTCTTTTAAAATTAAATTTGGACTTATATGACGGAATTTTGCAAATGAAAATTAGCTTTCAATTCTGAATATTACACTGAGCATAACGTTTTATATTTTGACTCCTTAGTGGTCTAAATAGACACCATTAATAAACAAAAGATTACAGAAAATTTCTAAAGAAAGAGTACCAAACGAAACTGAAGAACATATAGAATTAAAGAGAAGAGGCAAGAAGACGATATAAAAGAAGCATATAGCATTAAAAAGAAGATTTGTAATGGATGAAATGGAGGACGTATGAGTTTGATCTTTCATAAACTGATCTATCACTTGTTTCCTGTGGCTAGCTGTGGCTTTAATGGTGGGGTGGGTTCAATTTGCTGCAAATTCAAGTCTTGTTTTTGTTACAATTGTGGGTCACATTACAGCTATTGCTCTTATTTGTAACAAAATCACCATCCACGCTATATCGACCTAATACCTCTTGCTGTGTGGAAAGCTACATATGCTCTTCTGTCTTTGGATGTAAGCAATAGGACCAGATGTGACAAGCAGCACCCTTTGATACTTGAAGCCTTCTGTGATAAAAGCAAAAGAGGCATATACGTTTGATTTCTTAAATATATGGTTACTATATTTAATTTCATAATTGACACACGAAAAGCTTGAATTATGCTCATTTAAAAAGTAACTTTGTAGGTCTAGATGCCACGTAAGAGGAGAATAAATTATGATTTTTGACTTATTTAAAAATTAATGAATTGTTTGTTTATCCAAATAAATGATAATAATAATAATTTTACATGTGATACAAAACTAATTTATTGTGATTTGGATAAATAATCTTTGACCTACATCCATTCTCTAAGTATCATATAAAAATTTCCTATCTTATTATTTTAATGGGTGAAGAAGAAATATTCACACAACATTTTTTTTGCTATACTTGACGAGAAATCCTTACAATTGTCTTACTTTGTCATGAGTGAAGAGGAATTCATCATTTATAATTAATGTTCAAGATCAAGAGGAATCTTCCAAATATGTATCCTATGCTATTCTTCCAATTTTAGCAACAACATAATCATATACAACTCAAAATCTTCCCTCTTTGTTCACACCACTGAATTATGACTCAATATATATTATACAAACATGCATGCACTCCTTAGACCCTTAAGGCTTTTAAAAACTCTCTAGTATA
Source organism: Erythroxylum platyclados (assembly GCA_027563515.1). Lineage (NCBI taxonomy): Eukaryota > Viridiplantae > Streptophyta > Magnoliopsida > Malpighiales > Erythroxylaceae > Erythroxylum > Erythroxylum platyclados. The sequence goes on from JAOQMM010000007.1 coordinate 2,793,115, forward strand.
CAGAAGTTCTTCCCATAACTCAATTGTGGTATGTTTATATCCAAAACCTTTTTAAATGGTCATCAATCAAGCAAACTTGTTATTCCAATGACTAGTTTCTAAACACATTAAGTTAGGCAATCTCCTACTATCGATTAGTGGATACCTTAACTGGACACATAACACCCATTGTGTAAATTTGAAACAACTCTATCGATTAGCTAACTTAAACCCTTCAACTAGGAGGTGATTCACTGGTTGATACATCAATTAGCCAATGATTTAGCCAATAATATACGAATATTTTGTTTCTTTTTGATATTGTGTTAGGCTAATTGAACCAAACCCTTAGGCCAGTCAAAGCTCTACAACTTTTAGAAAACTTTGAAAAATAAATTTCTAACATTTTAAGTTTGTGAAAAGCAATAAAATGCCCCATTTTCATAAAAACTTGATTCAAAACATCAAAAGTTCCTCACAGTCTTTTTGAAGATCAAGAGGTTTTCTTTAAAGTTAAAAAAATCCTCTTAATTATGAGAGGATTTATACATTATTCTCTATATGTAAGTGATCATGCAATGATTAAGCTGTCAATTCATTGAAATGCTTAAGATATTACAAAGATTTGGTACATCTTGATGTGCTTGATTCCTCCTTGTTCGATTGTCCACTTGAATTTTCTTGAATCTCTCTTAAATTGTATTTAATGCTTTTACTTTTTTTGTTTCAATCTTTTAATCACTTTGCCCTTTCATTGAACTTGATCTTTGACCTTTTTTTAAAATCTTTAATAAATTAACCTATTAATATCACCTAAGATAAAAACATAACAAGTTTTATTATGATAAAACTATGAGTTCGAATTTGACTTAGTGTAATAAACTCGGTTCCTTATGTTGCTATTTTAAATTTTATTTAAATTAATATGATTATTTTTGTGATATGTAGTTAATGATTAATTCAAATTAATTCAATAAGAAATGGTAGTTAAATTGTTTGATTATTTTTATTAATACTATTATATAATTTTTATCTAATATATATGCTTTCATTTATGTTTTATCTAAAACAGATGATTATTAATATATATATATAAAGGAGAGTTAAATTAATTAGAAATTGAAATATGAAAATTTTTGGTAAAAGTAGCTCCAAATTTAAAATATGTATTAGATTAATTAATGTTAAAATTTTAGGTTAATATATGCCTAGTCATAGAATCAAAATCAATTTAAAATTTAAAATTTATTTTACAAATGTTGAAGATAGTTAGTTGGTAAACTTTAATTATTTTGAAATATATCGCAGTTAAGTATCTAAAATATGTAATTATTCTTAAAAAATGAAATGAATTAATAATGATAAAAGCCCCAAAGGGGTAATATAATATCTAGCCTAAGCCGAGCTTCATGGTCACTTATAATAGCAATAACTAGTCCTTTAACTCAACCAAAGTCTAGGTATTTCATTTTTACATTTCCATATAATTTGTTGCTCTAGTAACTTAGCAGAGTCAATTTTTCAGTCCTTAGTCCTTTAGCTAGGATAAAGGAAGTTAAGATTGCTTGCAATTTTGAGTCAAATGGAAAGGATCTTTCCTCATTCTTTAATAAATTACGAATATCTCTAGCAGTTGGCTAGCTGTCAATTAGTTTGAGTTATATTTTTATCTATTTGTCCTTTTATCAAGGATTTTAAAATTGGGCTGGACCGGCCGGTTCGACCGGATTAACCTCAAATTGGCTTGATTTTTAGTTCGGTTTTCATTATTAACCGTCATGAATGAAAACCGGTCGGTTAACCCTAAATCATGAAGAACCGTAAATACGGTTCTTCTTCTTCTTCTTCTTCTTCACGATGGCTCACCAATAGACCCATGTGGTGATATCTTCCCTAATTTGCAAAATCTCATATGAGATCAAAATCCTTCACAACATTCAAAGAGAAATTGCAAAATTGAGACAGTACAGAGATAGAGAACAAACAAAACATCAAAGAGGAGAAGAGAACCACTTATGTTTATTGATAAGCGTCTCAAAATTTCTAGTAGATCGATAATCAAACAAAACACTCAAGGTTCAAAGAAAAGAAGAACTATCACATAATGGACCCAAAGTCAAGTAGAGGAGCCATTGCAGAACAAAAAAAACACCCAAGGTTGAAAGAAGAGAAGAACTATCGCAGAACAGACCCCCCCAAGGTCAAGTAAAGAAGAGCCATCATAGAACAAACAAAACACCCTAAAACGTTCTCAGTACATTGCTTGCTACTAATAAAAGACTGACAATTTCTTCTTGAATACCATTGGGACAAGATATTACTCGAGAGACGTGAAAGAAATTGCTTCTTGAATACTTAAAGCATTGAGACAAACTATTACTCGAGAGATGTGAAAGAAAATGAGGCCTTATTTGTTGGTTTTGTCGTTTTTTATGATGGAAGGAAAAGTAGGGTCTACTTGTAAATTAGTTTTGAGAATAGAAAATGAATTTTAATAAATTGTAATTTTTTGTCTAATTAAAATTTATTATGTTGTATTTTATATCACACTTAAAAGAAATAGTAAAATTTTAAAAATAAGAAGAAAATATAATTTTTAATTATTTTGGGACATTAAGAATATTTGTATTTATTGTTCAAAATAAAACATAATTTTATTTAAATTTTAAAAAAGTATATTTAAAAGTACTAAAAAATTATTAATTAATAATTTAATATAGGTAAAGAAATTTGCTTAAGATAATTTTAAAATATTTCAAAAAATAATATTTAAACTTTAATTGTCTCTTTATATAATAATAAACATTAGTATATTTTTTTATTTCAACAAAAGATTTTATTTTTACTTATTTTTATAACTTTTTCTTGTTGTTTATTAAATATCGGTTTTACAACGGTTTAATAATGATTAAACCTTTAAACCTTAAACCTTTCCTTTGATTGGTTCGATAACTGATCCAGTTTTTAAAACATTGGGTTTACCTATTTATTTTACATTATCTTTCCAATCATAATGTTAGCAAGTTAGATTACATAAACTGTATATTTGAGACAAGAGAATTCTAGAGAAATGACATTTAAAAAAGACTGATACTTTCCAACTCTGGGTTAAAGAGTTTGCAGTTGAGGTTCATATTTGAGTTAACACCTCTAAGCCTGTCCATTGTTTTTAATATATTCTTTATGTCTAACCATATAATGAATGAGGATTTTAGAAGTTTCTTTTGAAACCATATAAGTCTGAACCATGGCACTCTTGGCACTAGGAATTTGAATACATCTTGACACGTTTCAATTGTGAATTCCTTCGATGGATGTGTTACCATGTTATTGAATCCTCTATTCTAAATTAGGCTGGTATTTTGGTATGCTATTCATGTTAATGGAGCATTCCCTCAAGTTTTAGTAACATTCATTCCTTTGAAAAATACCTTCGACTTTCTCCACTTCAATTGTCATACAAGAAATAGGTTAAGGTCCCATTTACAATTATTTATTTCATCTCATTGTTTATCTTGTCTCTTGATGTGAATTATATACGTGCAAACACAAAAATAATAATAAATAAATTAGTACTGCAAGTAAACCTAGCGTACTTATAGTATAACTTCTATGAGTGCAGATGTAGATCCTACAAGGACTACAACTACTAGTACTAGCCAATTTTCTATTATATAATATACTAAAATAAGTGATTGATTTAAAAAAAAAATGAAGCTAATCTTAAGTACTAAATAAAAGAAATGAAATAAGAATGAAATAACCAATTGATAAATAAGATCCATGTAAGAATCCTTATAGAATCTTTCTTATTATTGAATTTATATTTATTCAATGATTAAACCTAGTTTCTGTTGGAATTTTAAAGAAAAGAACATGTATAAGATAAGATAAGATAAAGATTAAAAACAAACTAAGACCTATTCTAAAGGAATTTTAACAACTCTAAAATTTTGAATTATTTCCTAACATTCCCCCATAATTCAAAATTTCAAGGATGGAGAACTTCTCTCCTAATGTAATGCACTTCTCATCACTGTCTTCAAATTTGTTAATGCACGTTATCATCGACTTATAGATATTGGAGCACATCTCTCCACGGTGCACTTTTCACCAACAACTCTAAAAAAGAGTTTCTTCTTGTGCCACTTGTGCCATATTTGTTTCTTCTTCATTTTGAAATCTGCAGTTCTTTTGTAAATGTCCAAACCTTTTGCACTTGATGCATTGCGGTTTTCCTTTGTGCCAACAATCCTTCTCTTTATGGCCAGGGTTTTTACAATTTGTACATTGGAGAATTTTACTTTTATCCTTTGAATAGAAACTCTTGACCATGTATGCTCCTTCGACCTTATCACCATTTTCTCCATCTCTCATTATTCTTCTTTGGTCTACACCTTGAAGAGCATTTATTAACTCTGCAAAGGTTATATTTGATAGATCTTTAGTAACTTCAAGTGATGAAATTTTTGACTCGTACCTTTTGGGAAGCGTCACAAGAAGCTTGTTTACAACCCTTTGTGTAGGAAATTCTTCACCAAGTAACTTGATTTGATTGACAATGGACATAAGTTTACTCCCATATTGCTTGACACCTTCAGAATTCTTCATTTTTGACATCTCAAATTCTCTTTTGAGATTCAAAATTTGCATCATTTTAGTTTAAGTGTTGCCCTCAAATTCTTCTTTTAGTTTCTCCCATTCTTCTTTAGGAGATTCACATGTCATTATACTCGTGAAAATTCCTTCCGTCGTGACTGAATGGAGGCAAGATAAAGCTTTTGGTTTCTTTCCCTTTCTTCATCATTCTTCTTGATTTGGTTTACGGTTGGATTTTACAGAAGAGTTGTAGGCTCAAACTCACTTTCAATAACCTCCCATAAACTAGCAGCTTACAAATAAGACTTAATTTTGATAGCCCAAGAGTGGTAATTTTCTTCATTTAAAATATGAATTGGAATAGAGAAATTGTTTGATGTCATTGCTAGGGTTGAACACTAATATCTATCTAAAAAAAAAGATTTTGCTACACAATCCTCACAAGCCTAGAATAATTGGAGTTTTGATACCATGTTGGAATTTTAAAGAAAAGAACATATATAAGATAAGATAAGATAAAGATTAAAAATAAACTAAGACCTATTCTAAAGGAATTTTAGCAACTCTAAAATTTTGAATTAAGCCCAACAGTTTCTTAGAATGGTAGGAATTTTAATTTTATGAATATATTCTTTCTTAGGACGTGTAGCCCATATCTTTAAGTTGGTTGATTGAAATCTCTTTCTAATTAGAACTTCTTAAAAACTTATTAACTTGCTATGTAAATTTCCTATGATAGATTCCGCTCTAACCTAAAAAAACACTTGATCCTATCTATAAGATTACATTCAACCCTCATTATTCACTTGTTGATCTATTCATACATATAATCTTTATATATGAAATCCAAAATTGAATCAAAACACCAATATGTTCTATTTCAATACAATATGTGCTTTTGAATAATTTTCAAGAAAACTATATTCTTTCATTAAATCAAACATTTAATCCAAAATAAAAAGTTTTAAGGTTCATCCCACCCAGATCTATCCTAATTTAGTTTGTGATAAAGTGAAGAGATCTAGTAGTAAATAATAAAGAAAACAGGGAATAAGAAAACATTCCTATAGTTTTTCTTTCTTAAGGTTCTTGAATGAATCTTGATGGGTGTCTTTCCTTATCTGCAAGATTGCTTACTTCTTGATCACAAAACGTCAATTTGATGTATTCTCTACATATTCTTGGCTGGTCTTTTCCTAGAATTTTCCAAAATTCCCTTTAGAAACCCTACAAGGGGGATTTATAGTCTATGCTTCAAATAGTGTTTAGTAGTCAAGAAAATTACGTTTACACACATCCTCAGTGTGTGTATCATAAGTCCAACACCTGTCTCACTTTAAGACCAATGGTGGTTACATTTTGGAACTTTTATCCTTATAAACTAGAAGAAAGGTGGTGTCTTTCCTATTGCATTTCTGGCTTCAGTTAGATTCTAATTTCAAAATTTTGCTTTCTAAATTCTCTAATTTTTTGATATTTTAGAGCTTGAATTGGTCTTCGATGCTTTCTACAAAGTTATTGTCTATCATATTAGCTTTCAATTTACTTGATATCATCTTAATTGGACAACTATGGAGAAATTTACACTCAAATTATGAATGCTGCCTCCACCTAGGCTCAAATATGTCCTTCCTTTATGAAAGAGATCAAATAAGATTTGAAATAAAACATAAGCCACATTACGTACAAACTACTCTATAAATTGTCTAAGCACAAGCTAAACGCTTTCATAAATCATGCTTAAAACATAGAGTAATTAGAACCTATTAAATTCCTTCACACTTAAGCATTTTTTGGAATAATTTAACACATCAATCATATCAATTAAGATTCTCCACAATTCATCTAATTGCAGTGTTTATGAAATTGTTAAGCATTTATGTACTTGCATCAAGTCATAAATCAATTTAATTCACACCATAATTCTTCACACTGTAACTCAATCCATAAAATTCAACTCAATATACAAAATTAACGTACATGAGAAAGATGTTTCAACTTCAAACTTTTTTATAACCCTTATTGAACACAAACTTTAAAATTAAACAAAGAGAATTTAGAGACTATAATGTCACATAGTAGCGAAGGCGAAGAAGAAGGGCTTGGAGTCTCTAGTCTTCCTCTCTATCCACCTCCATGTCTCACTCTTCTCCCACAGTATCGACTCATGCGTTTTAATTTTACTAAATAAAAGTTGGTGGGTAACTTAATTTGCTGTACATATTTTGGATACTCATTAATAAATAGAGAAATTTTATATTTTAAATATACATTAGTAAATAGCTATATAAATAAATATATAACATTAGTAAATATCCTTTAATAAATAGGTGACTAGAAATATAACAACAATTCCAGATGTTGCAGATATAAGACTTTATTGCAAACCATTTTTTAATTTTGTTGCGTTTTCTTATATATAGCAACAAATTATTATTATCGTTACTTTTGTAATATTATTAAAGATAATATTTTAAAAATTATTGCGTTATATTAATTTTTAGCAATAAATTTTTAAGTTGTTACAAGCATGTCATTGCTTAAAGCTCTTTTGCCGTAGCCATCATAACATGAGTTCCTAACTACATTCTATATCGCAATAAAAAGGACTTGGTTATATAGATAAGATATAACTCCACAAGATTCATAAACAACTCTTTCCTAACTCTATTCAAAGAGTCTAAATAGTTAGTACCTCGGTGAAAGTTAATTTGGTTCAATAAAAACATACCAAAAGCTTTGTTCATAACTTAGTTAGCCATTAACCAGAGGCTCCAAACCATGGACAAGATTTGAGGAGAGAACCCAAGTAATATATATTGCAATCTCTATAAACGAATGAAAATTTGGATAATATTCTATTCAAATGTAGCAACTTTAACATCATCTAGATTTAGTTCTTAAAATTATGCAGACTACATTGTGAAAAAGAGAGTTGGTCTCAAATAGTGAACTGGTCCATATGAGTTAAAACGTTTAAAATTTTCAGATTGGCCATGAGCTGTTGTGTCTATAGATTTTGAAGAAAAAAGAACACAAGAGTTTTTCAAAACCTAGAAAAGGATATCCAAACATTGCCTCGCCAAAACATCATCAACTGGATTAAAGAAGTCATTATTATGAATGGCATTCACTTAGACTGCACTGACAATTTGAAAGCTTGTTGGAACTTGCCACAAATCTTTCATTGCTCCACACCTCAGTGCTTATAGCTTCTTTTCAATCCACCAGAAGAAGCACTTGATAAGCTTGGGTGAGTGGTAATTCGCCAATAACTCTAAATATCACATGGACTTCCTAGCTTAGATGACGATTAATATGTTATTTTAGATTGTTACTATTCACACATGCAAGTTGGTGAACAAAATGTTCAATCCGACATTGATTAATTTGATATCATTGAAAATATGGATGTTCCCGAATCTCATGTATTAACAGGATTCATACCGGATATTATTGTGCTGTTGAAAATATGGATGTTCATATTCTTGTTAATATAATCATTTTTTTTAGAATATAAATGGCAAGAGCCTTTAATATTTTTCTTGAAATGGAATATTGACTTGATAAAACTTAAGTAAGGATATTAATATCATTCCTAATCTTTTAGTTTGCAATATACTCTCCCTCGATTTGAAGTTTGGTTGTCTATAGTTACTATGCTACCCTCCATTCAAGAGATACATGAACTAATGGCTTGGCTATTGCTCTTGATGGCCATCACGTGTCAAATGTTTGCATATGGGCGTGGGGGGAATCTACGAAATCAATGTTAGCAGATGGTTTCGAAGGCACACTGACGTCAATGTTGTCCGAAACTTAGTTAAGTGCAAAGCAATTAACTTAAAACTAGTTATGTGTGGCTATCCGCAGTGAACGTAAATCAGCAATTACAAAAGTGATTGCTTTGCAATGTGGACCCATCAGAAAAAGCATTTCCCACAGCAATGATTATACCCAAAGATGTACAAATCATGTTCTTTTTCTAGGTACTTTTGGTCTTAAAATAAAACAGAGTTTGATGAACTAATCAAATGGTTCTAAAGCCAGACACCAACCTCCATTTTGAAGCATCTTAACATAGCAACATGAGACTGTCTGGAATGTACTTGTGGTTGTAAGTCTAAAAATTCAACATGGTTTCTTGTTTTATGTGGGTTTATGAGGTTATAGGATTATGACATAGTAACCATGTGCTAAGAAACATTCCTCTGTAACTAGAGAAAATCTCTTCACCTTTGTAATGAATGGAAAGGATGAATCTTTAAATGTAAGCAAAGACTGGCTTTCCTTCAAGGCTTCCATATCTGTCACTTGTACCCTTCTGATGTTCCATCTCTATTGCTTTCTCTCATTTTCCAAGTGGTAGATAATCACCCACCAAATAAGCAAGTCTTTTTTTTTATGTAGTGTACTTCTCTTGCTCTCTCCCCTTGTGGTAAGTAATTAAGCTTACAATTAAATATCATCTCAGTGATGTCTCACTTTTGCTGATTTTGTCCTCCCACCTGTCTCTCTGTATCTCCTTCTCCCTCTCAAGTTGTGGAGCAAACTCATGAGTGTTTGATGTAGCTTTACTCTACTTTATGCACCTCCTTTATAAGTCCTCTGGTTCATGTTTAGTTCAATAGTCTCTTATCAAATTCACTCCTCATCAGTTCTTTCAATTTGTGTTCCCACAAGCTGCTAATGCATGCCTTTTCACTTCATAGCTTGGGTATTTTTTTTTTTCCTTCTTTTAGGAAGGCAAACGTTTCGAATAGCAATTAGCTACAAAAGTCTGAAACTGTTTTATTTCTGTTGTATGTAGCTTATCAGATTTGTGAGTTACTGTGATTTGGTGGCTTTCTCCTGTTTCAAAGCTTCCAATGGCGACAGATAGCGGAGAAGTTAAGTCAAAGATGGAAGATTACGAGATTATAGCACAGATTGGGCGAGGAGCCTTTGGTGCCGCTTTCCTTGTTCTTCATAAGACTCAGAAAAAGAAGTGAGAAATTGTTTCTTTTTCCTTATCAAGTTTGTTTCTTTCACCAATCTTCTTTTTACTTCGATGTTTGAGCAACCCTTTGGAAATATCCGCGTGAATTACCATTTCGTTCTGTTCTTGGGTCTGTTGATATGTCGATCCCCAGAACAGATTTCTGGGTTTTGGTAGGTTGAGGAAGATGGATTAGCACCAATGCTCTTACTAATTCTGTATAGAGAAACTGATCTTAAGTTCAAAATTTTTCAGGACGAAGATTTCAAGATTCTTTTGTTGATCATCTAGATATAGCTTTAATTCTAAATGACTGTGTTAGATCAAAATTATGATTTTGGGCTTTTAATAGTAGGTGGCTACCGTGTCGGCACGACATTTTGTCTGCTACCTATCGTTTTCTTTAAAGTTCCAAACTGTTGATCTTTTGAGGAACCTTTTTATATTTACACCTGTTTCCTTTTTGGTAGGTATGTATTGAAGAAGATTCGTTTAGCTAAGAAGACAGACAAGTTCAAGCGCACAGCTCACCAGGAGGTCAACTTCATTTCCTGCTTCAAATATATAACTTTTATTTGTCTTTCCCTCTTCAATAAACAGATGCTTTATTTTCTTTTGACCGATTTTTATCCTTTAGTTTACTAGAATGCCGGGTGGCATATATATAACCTCTTCGTATCAATATGAGAACTTGAAATTTATGCTACCGAGTCAGTACAAGTTGTGCTGAGTTCATGTCATGACCGTATTTTGTGGTGACTTCCATGAAAATTCTAAACATCATTCAAGAGAAGCTCTAGTATATCATGACAACACACTGTTCATTGTACAGCTGGTGTCCATTGTGGATATTCCTTTTCTCCTTGCTTTCATAGTTATCCGAGGAGATAAATTCATAGATGTCCAATTCTGATGCTTCTGATATCTTTAAGCCTTAGTTTTAGGACTCCTTAATGTATCCTCTTGAGCGTTCCGATGACAACTTCGTGGATTATTTTGTAATGCAGATGGACTTGATTGCGAAACTAAACAACCCATATATTGTCGAGTATAAAGATTCCTGGGTGGACAAGGTAATCACTTCTTTTATATGTTGGGACTTATAGTCACTTCTTTTATATGTTGGGACTTATAGTCATACATGTTTACTGGCTTACCCAAAATGTTTATGCATCCTTTTCTTTAATGTAGGGGGACTGTATATGCATAGTAACAGGTTACTGTGAGGGAGGAGACATGTAAGTTTCTATCAAGTAACCTAATAATTTATATGGGTAATGTGGTGGAATGTTGAGTACCTGATTTGTGTTATGCCATTTTCATTTTATCACAGTCAAATAATGGTATCGCGTATCTATCTTGTGAGGCTTCACATATTATTTTTGAATGCTAAAATTCCTTTGTCATTAGATGAATATCTAATAATTGTTATGAACTTCTCTTCATGAAGAGCTTCATATGATTGTTTTTGATCAGAGACGCCAAGTGAGATCATCTGGGATAAATTTTTCTGTTTTTGTAATTTTGTAAAACAGTTTGTTCTATATTTTTCTATCATCTGATCTTCTTACCATATATTTAGCAGAAAATAAAAATATTACATAATAAAATATGTATGGAAATCAATTAAAAATTTTTAATGACTCCTCCTGGATCTGAATGAAAGTTTTAATTGATCTTATAGAAACAATAATAGGATTCAAAGATAAAAGACTAAATTGGGATGACTGGAAAATTGCAATTTGTTATGCTAAAAGTATGTTATAATGTTTCCATGAAAAGTTGCCAAGGTTTGTAAGTTATCTTTAAATAAAAATGTAAATTCCTGGACCTGAATACTATAATCCTACAGTCAACTGGATGATTGAACACTTTATCCTTCTCATTTCCTCTTCTGTCAGGGCTGAGATTATAAAGAAGGCTAGAGGAATATTTTTCCCTGAGGAGGTAATTAGCTAGTTCTTCGTGTGATTTAAATTATCCAACCGAACAAGTATCTTATGATGACTGTTTATACTTGTCAGAAAATTTGCAAATGGCTTACTCAGTTGTTGCTAGCTGTGGACTATCTGCACTCTAACCGCGTCCTTCACAGAGATCTTAAGGTGTATTTGTATATTTATTTGTGTTTTGATGGAAAGTTTGGGAATTGATTCTCATGTTAAAGTTTGGGAATTGATTCTCATGTTAACTTCTTAACTTGCAGTGTTCCAACATATTCCTTACTAAAGAAAGTGATGTCCGGCTAGGTAAGTCACTTATTGAAAGGACTTTCTTTCTTCTCAGATTCCATTCAATGTTCAATATTCTGTATGAAGTGATTGTTTTCTTGTATGTACCAAACAGGTGATTTTGGACTTGCTAAGCTTCTGAATGCTGAAGAACTTACATCCTCAGTATGGACAATTTTATAGTAACTAGTTTACTTTGCATAATGTCTGAAGTCAAATTAAATTTCTGAAGTTGAAGACCTGAAACTAGTTTATAACTTCAACAAATTTATGGTCTAGTCATAATTAGTCATGCAAAGCACATTGTGCTAACTTCCAATTACCAATTCTTGGTGTAATTTATAATGCTGATTACTAACCTATTCATTAAAGCTCATTCTCAACATCTTAATGATCTCAAATAGGTCGTCGGCACACCTAATTACATGTGCCCTGAACTTCTAGCAGATATACCATATGGTTACAAGTCTGACATTTGGTCTTTAGGTAAGAACATGCAGATATGGTGTAACTAGTGATTAAATTTTCTTTCTTGGTACTAATTACATCAGCTTGTTTCAGGATGCTGTATGTTTGAAATTGCTTCACATCAACCACCGTTTAGAGCTCCTGTGAGTGCACAAGAGCTATTTAAATACCTTCTTTGATGCTATTTACAGGAAAGAACCAATAATTGGTTAGGTATGAATCTGAATCACTGTAATCATTTCAACAGGATATGGCTGGACTTATCAACAAAATAAACAGATCCTCCATATCTCCTCTTCCAATTGTGTATTCTTCCTATCTGTAAGTATTCTTCATCTCTAGAATTTATTTCTTTTACTAAACCATATAACAGCTATTGTACTATTTTTCTTATTCATTGCTGTTCACATGGCTGATCCACATTCATTTCCTATGCATATGTATTCTCTCAAACATTGCAGGAAACAAATCATTAAGAGCATGCTAAGGAAGAACCCAGAGCACAGACCAACTGTAAGTTTGAGACATGAGCTCTTGTCTTCACCCTTGACATGTTATTTCATTCTTATACCTGGAATCTGTCATGTATCAGGCTGCAGAGCTACTAAGACATCCACATTTGCAGCCGTACATCCTCCAGTGCCGTAATGCATCACCCGTTTTTCTTCCTATAAAGCCCATAAACAACATGAAGGAGAAATCACCTAAAAAAGTATTGTCTATCAGATTTGGTGGCAAAGATGACGGAGACAAGAAAGCTGGACTCCTAAACCAGCAAGGAGAGAACCGTGCAGTTCCGACAATTAGTGATGTGCAATCAAATTATCTGCCTCACATCGACAATCCAACATCTACGTCAAGTACAGAAGACAGTCTTGAGATTAAGGGTGTTGATCCTACCAGTTATACTGCAGAAGTATCTGATTCCATCACTGGTCCAAAAGACAGTTCGACGGATTCTGAAACAAGTGTTTCCAATGGGGACAAGCAAGCTGATTCTAGCAATATACCTCAGAGGGACAGTACTGATGCTGATTTTACCCCAGATATCAAAGAAATCTCAAAGCATGAAGGAGCAAAACACACAGCTGAGAATCTGCAGGAATTGGAAGAGGTTGATGCCAAAAATGGTGGCATAGAAGGTCAATCAACATGCTGCAACCAGCAAGCTGTCGAAGAACGTCACAAAGAGGTGGAACAGTATACTTCAGCAAGGGAAAATGGGAAATCGGATATGCCTAATCTAACCTCTCTCACAAGCGATGCATCCCATGATGTGAAAAGTTCTCTACCAGCCATGGAAAAAACTTCTGTAGAGCCGCTATGCATACAGAATCCAGAAAGTCCTGATGATCATTTGGCTGCTCATATTGACAGCAACCTGCCTGAGGACAGTGTTGAGAACGTTGTCCGTAAAGATGACGTAGAAGTAAAGGAAAAAGCAAGTGAGAATAATTGTGGGACAGAAGAGAAAGCTGATGATTGTCTTTTAACAGAGCCAGAGCATACAGCCAGTGATATTTCATTGTTGAGAACACTAGCTGCATTAAGTGGTGAAGAAATAAAGGGTGACTGGCAGAATCCAGGTCAGCAAAGAGCAGATGCCTTGGAATCTTTACTGGAGCTATGTGCACGGCTACTTAAACAGGAGAAAATAGATGAACTAGCTGGTGTGCTAAAGCCGTTTGGGGAAGAAACAGTGTCATCTAGAGAAACAGCAATTTGGTTGACAAAAAGCCTTTTGTCACAACATAAAATTTAATATCAGAGGTGATTGCATCTAATTTAATTGCACCAGATGGATGGAAGAGGTGTTGTTGTTCCTTTGAGTGTGTTCAACGTATTTTTACACATTTTCGCCCAACATTATGGAGCATAATTGTATATGCTGCCTCTAACCTCTTTTTGTTTTTCTTTCTTCTGCCATGTTTGTTCGGAATAAACTCTTTGCTTTAGTTTCTTGTTTGTTACAACTTTTTGCAGCTCTTTATTGCATTCTGTAGCTTATTTGGTTTTTAATTTTTATGATAAGATTATGAAATCTTAGTCCTTAGCAAACGTAGAAACCGATATATACCAACTTGGAGAACATGCAAGAGTAATAATAGACTTCTGCCTCTCTAATCCAACTATTCTTTTTCTCTGGAGAAGGATGAAAGGAAATATACTAATGGACATGCCAATCCAGACACAAGACTGTCTATGAAGTTAGGACCAGCTTAGAAGGACTTGAATT
>JAOQMM010000007.1:2807705-2823574 GCA_027563515.1 Erythroxylum platyclados
CTTCATGACAATTACGGATCACTGAATTCCTGGATAGCGATAGAATAATCAATATTAAATTAAATTGTCAGATTAATTGAATATCAATCATTCATAAAATATGAAAACTCAAAACAAGAAATACTTGAATTAAAACATGAATAAAATTAAGAACACAAAACCTCACAAAATTACAACTAGAGTCTTGAATCTCCTTGAATTGGAACGAGTGTGTTTAGCCACACATAGCTTTTGCTCTAACAACGAAAATATAAGAAAGACTACTAATTGCGAAAAGCGTAAAAAATGAAAGAAAGATGAACCTTTTTTAGTTGTAAGGAACGACCCTTTTATAGGATTTTCTAATCTAGTCATAATCTAACTCTAACTTGTAAAAGATGTCTATCAAATTCAAATTCAAATTCAAATTCCTAAATGATAAAGATAGAAAGAAGTCTTCTAGTCCAACTTCAAGTCTTATCCACCGCAATCTCTTCACTTTATCCAAAATTTGTCATTACTTTCATTAGAGTTTCAATTTGATACAATCTCTACTTTTCATCTCCTAACACAAAACAAATGTTAATTTAAGCACTAAAATAAATCTAAAATAAAAGAGATAACATCAATTAATCTATCAAGATGAGATCTTATCACTTAGGTAGATAATACTAAAATTTTTCTTTATATAATAGCTGATACTTAATTAGATAATTTAAGCGGATTAACTTAAAATCTTATTTAATCACTTTTAATACTGAATCAAACATTATAATAACCCTTAACATAATATATATATATATATATATATGTGAGTGCACTAAAAATTCCAACCACGGTTAATTAAGGACCACTTGTATTGCCTCGTGGAGGTATTCCAATGTGTTGTATCCATGTCTAAGACAGACATGAAGAGCAATTGATGGAGGAAGACATGTACTGACACCTCTCAAGATGCTGTCGTCATTCATGCATGTCTCCAGTATAGAAGAATAATGGAATGGAGGAACAAGAAAACAGAGAAAGAGATGAAAGTTGCTTTTGTTCCCGTCGCTTTGCCGCGTTATGCGCCGATGGATGCTGTCCTGACACCTCTCTCAATTCATGTGTCAAACCACCCAAGACTAATCTACCTCCTCATTATATTTAACTTAAAAGAATAATATAAATTATGAAAGAGAATTGATTCGAGCATTTGTGTTCTTTTAACAAAATACTTGCTTAATGCCTTATTGTAAAATTAGGTTATACAATTAACACAAGATAATCAGGCCTGACATTAGGTAACAGCAAGCAAGGTACCTGTTTAAGATCTATTCTCATGAAAAATAAAATAAAGCCTACTTTTAACGTTCATAAACTACGAAATGAAACAAAATATGTCTACTCTTGATCCTTATAAAGAGCAAAAGGAGACAAAATATGGCTCGTTCTTGACCCTACTTTATGAAACAAAATAGGACTCACTCTTATCCTTCGTAAAGATCTTTTTTCTTTTACTTTGTCCAAAATCTATAAAACTTTAGGGACAACCTCAAAATAATCAAGTTAGCTCACATAAAATGCCGAAAAAAGAGAAGCTTCAAAATTGTTTTTCCAATTAGCAAGTATAGTTAAGATTTTTTTTGTCTTGATATGGCTATATATTGTTTTTCATATATGAACTGCTATGGAAGTGGCCTATAGGTTGATGTTTTTTTCAGACAAGGAAAATTAGCTTTTCTTAGGCACTACATCTTTATTTCTTTTTACTTAGTAGCAATTAATGAGTTTTTGGTAAAATGACTAAAGGATAGGATTAAAACCAGAGAACGTTATGAATTTTTCTGGTGGTGAGATGAAAACGGGGATTATGTGAATGTACAGATACAGACACAAGCAATGAAAGAAAAACTGAGAGAGGTGGCAGGACCTGAGTGGAGAGTTGGAATAGGCATTTAGGAAAAATGTTTTGTGAAGCAATTTCAAGCAAACGCGCTCGACATCAGTTTCATATCGGCACAAACTTTGATACAGTTATTGCGTCAGTTTTCACCCTTCCCAAGGTTTTCACAGTAAATGAGTCCAGATATGTAGATAGGAACAAACAGTCAGAGACGTGAAGACAACCTTAAAAAATGGTATCTACTGTCACCAACTAGACAGACGTTACTCTTCTCTTTTCAATATAAAGCTACTAGTCTTCCTTCGAAAATTTCAGTCAGGGGAGCACCAAATGGGCTTTCCCAAATTCGCAAGTGCCTCTTAGGTTGAGCTCTAAGATTAGAAAAGAAAGATGCTATCTTTAATACTGGTAGATTATATTTGGAAAGTTGAAGTCTTGGTCGAGCCCTGTGTGCCTTTTGTTATCACTTCCAATGTTATCTTTGACATTGTGATGGTATGCAGTCAATATCCTTCTTCTTCTGTATATTGATTTACTAATTGTTTTCCTTTATTTCTGATTTTTCACCTGAATTCCGTATGTTGGTGGAAATTACGAAAATTGTTGGCTTGCAGTGGCAGTCACTTGGCAAGGAGCAAGAGGTTCCTGGATCTTATTTTAGCGGACGGAAATCGGATTCTATCGAAGTTAATGTTGCCGAACATTCCTGTTTCAAATGTTCCTGTTGCCGAACATTCCTGTTTCATACATCTTCGCCTGATCTGTTGAATCCTCGATGGATCTTTAAGGTGAACTAAACAAACACGATCTGTCTTATTAATGAATAATATGTAGATACAATCCAGGATTACAAGTTCTAACAACTCTATAACATAACAAGCCGTCTGCTATTTAACTTCCAAAAAAGCCATGAGCTATTTTCCATTATTCTTCAGCTGTAGCTTTGGTGTTTGGGGGCTTCGCATCTTTGCAGGCAATTCTGAGCTCATTAGCTGGCTTTACAGATTGTATGGCTGTTGCTATAACATTGGCAGCCTCTACTGCTTCAGCATCTATTGCTGCTGGAGTCAGCGATGCTGAAGCAGTCATCTGAGCCGCTATGTTTGTGTTACCTGCTGCTAATGTTCTTCTTTCTGAAGATCGTTGCATTCTGCTTGAAGGGCCGCATGGAGGGGCATCATACTGAGATCGTATGATGTTAAAATTGGCCCTTCGAGAAGAGTTTTTTATATTCGGATGCGGAGATTCCAGCACCATAGCCGCAGTCTGCAGTGGAGTTCCTCGCCCTGAGACTGAACCTGAACCTGAACTGGAACTGGCTATCAGATTTATCCGAGACTCCTCTTGACGAATTTGGGCTTGCTGTTGTTGTTGCACGTTCTGTAAATGTGACCGCGGCTGTTCTTTTAGATCCACTGAAAGCACAGCCTGCCTATATAGAGCCACATAATGAAGTATTACCCTCTCATACTTCTCCAATTTCCCAGCATAATCGGGAGAGACATCTTCTTTTTCAACATTTAGGAACGATAATAAGCCTTCTAGCTGATTCTTAACTTTACTTAGCATCTCCGTACGCTTCGAGTCCATTGGTGGCAGACGAGAAATTGCCTGGAAAATCCATACATGACATTCACAAAAGAGGATATGGGCCTAATTATAATTGTTTCTTTTCCATCAAAATTTTATTTTATTTTAATGCAAGTGAGTTTCAGGGTTCCTATTTTTACGCTTAGTACAGTGTCCTCTTATACACCGAGGAAAGTACTAGGAATATATGCCTCTACTGGAGTGTATCTAATGTGGAATCGTTATATTGATGACTTGTATATATGCAGGCAAACGTTATCAAGAGCCTGGAAGGAAGTTATTGCCACCATGAAAGTAACGTGAACTGGGGTTTTTTTGGCTCAAGTGAACAAGTGCATATGCAGAACATACCCTCTGTAAGATGCCGACAACTTTCTGGTGAAAGTCATTTACGTCGTGCAAGTAGCTCATCCTCAAGGCTCTGATCTAGAAGGTGAAAAGACAGGAAAAATCGTCAAATTGCAATTTGTTTCTTGTGCCACGAGAAAATATTTATATTCTATTTCAACCACCCTGAAAAGAAGGAAAAGAAACGGAGTTTGAAAAAGTTCTGAGGACCACATGAACTTCATGAGGAGAAGAACAAGTCAGAGAATTACTTTTTGGTGTATAGCCCCTTGCCAATCAAAAGCATTTGCATATTCTTCCTCAGCTTCGAAGTATGGAGACGCTACAAAATAAATTGTATACATATAGTCGAAAGAAATCAGATCTTTTTGTTGAATCTTTGATGCGAGTAATTCCACAATTACACATATGAAAGAATTTATATGCCAAAGGCAACTAATCTTTATCTATAATATTCAACTTTAGTATACCTGAAACATTTTCTCAAAGAATCAAATAGCATTTAGCAATGCAAACAAGGAAATGATGTTCAAAAGTTTCACAAATTGAGGCTCTCAAGGTACTTGAGATTATTCATAGCAAGGTGATTAAGAGGGTGCAGTTTAGGGGGATCATTACATTAGATACCACAATCCTGTAAGATGGTTTGCATAGAAGTTAAAAAAAATCTACTTCTACCGGGTGAAAATGTAAGAAAACCCCCAGATTCTCTAGATGATGAGCGAGTGTAAACCAATTTTTAATTACCTCGCCAGAAAAGGCACCTAGAGTTGGCAATCTAGGAGGGCAGATGAATAAAACTAATTCTTGAACCTTTGTCCCCCAAATAAAGGTTAAGAGTCTTACTGATTCAGGTGTAACAAAGGTGCAGAATGTACAAACAAGCATCTAGTCAAAATCAACTATCAAAAATAATATTTCCATATCGATAGTCATCAGACTCAAACCCAGGGAAAAGGTCAAAGCTGCACCTTTCAACTGGTTTAAATCACCGTACACTTCAACTTAAAACAATCTACCAAGAATAGAGCGTATCGCTTACCATTTTCTCCTTAGGAGTAGAAAGTTAAGATGACATATGCGATAGTAAAATAATTCCCAGCAAAATACTATTGATCAGCATGCATTTTACACATTAATAAATTAGCAAGAGACTCTGCTACTGAATGCAGCATCCAATCAGAAGAATAGCTGTTTTTTTTTTTTTGAGAATAGAAGAATAGCATTTCAGTCCCAACATTCTGAAGTCAAAATGAAGATAAACAACTATGACATGCATTAGAGGCAATCACTAGACTGGCATTTAAGAATTTCACATGTTAGTAGCAGACAACGAGTGAAAATTGCAGAGTAATGGTCACTGCAGCACATAAAACAATGAAAGAATCAGTACTCACTGAGCCATTGTACACATCAACTATGATCTTAAGAATGAGAAAATGATACAGATCTAAATTTCGTACAAGCTTTAAAATTTATGTAGACTTTATTATTTTAAATGAAGCACAAAACTGTAGAAACATAATTGAAACAAGGCTAAGAATGGCAAAATGCAATAACATACCTGATGATGACTCTAAAAGGGCTCCTTCTGATCCAAATAGCTGTCTTTGGTGGTCAATTGCATTCTGGTTTTGCAGAAAGTAGCCCAGTGCTTGACCTGATGCTTGAGGCCTGAACGCATCTTGTTGTACCATATTGTAATATGGTAAATGGTGTATTGGCTGTGACTGTAACATCTGGTTTGCTTGATGCCATTGTGATTGCTGACACTGGGTTGGCAACAAATTAGTTGCATTGTGCTGCATGTTCTGTTGCAGCTGCATGTTTTGTTGCATGTATTGCTGAAGTAAAGCCTTGGCCTATTAAAAAAAATTTACGTTACCAAAAATCTAAGAAATAAATAAGGTGATATTAGAGGGCTTGATGGAGGTGAAGAAAATTGTGTGAAAAGGTCAAGTGAAGTCAACTACGAAAAGAAGATCAAATGTCTTTGCTATACTGAGAATCCTAGAGGGATAAGATAGGAAAAATTATTAAATTGGTTGGTAACATTGAAAATGAATATAAGTTTGATCAGCTAATGAGAAGATAAATTAACATAGAACAATCACTCAACAATACATCTGTTGAGATATGCCTTCTCCCTGCTACAGTTTTCACACAATAGTTGCTAGATTTAGAATGGGGAAAAAGTTGCATCGCAAAGTTTAACTAGAACGATTTAACTTGTAGAGCCCCCTTACTATCCACAGTCCATCACATTGTACTTAATTATCTACTCTTACACTCTGTTTCCCTTCTTTCAAACAAAAGCATGAATGGTAGACACAGGAAAAAATGGGCAAACAAACACTTCATAAGTAAGACACTCATAAAGATTGACCATGTTCTTAGAAAGGACAGTAACGTTATGAGGTATTTTATATCTTTTCTTGGGGCTTGGCCATACTGGAAAGTCAAGAGCAA
Organism: Erythroxylum platyclados; assembly: GCA_027563515.1. NCBI lineage: Eukaryota > Viridiplantae > Streptophyta > Magnoliopsida > Malpighiales > Erythroxylaceae > Erythroxylum > Erythroxylum platyclados. The sequence goes on from JAOQMM010000007.1 coordinate 2,813,977, forward strand.
TTGATTAATGTGACCACATTTAATTTCCTTCTCTCAACTAGAACAAAGTATCATAGACAACAAGCCAGGTTTGATGCTTACCTTTATGTCTGGAACAAAATCTGGTTGGTGCTGCTGTGAGAGAAGAACAGGCCTTGTTCCTTGAGAAGAGGAGCCCAGCAACGTTGCATATTCATATGGCAGAACAGAACTGGAACTTGGACCTGTTTTCCAGGCCTCTGTCAGAGGATAAGTGATTGGTTTGGCAGGATTCTTACCAAGGGAAGCTTCATAGAGCTGTTGCATATTGTGTTTCATCTCGACTATAGTGGTCTCTATTGTTTGTATCTTATCCTTAATTGCTGCAATCTCTTCCTGATTTTTCTCTTCTTCTTGAGAGAATGTTCCATAGTCATTTGACAAATGATCCACCTTGACGAAATTTCATTCTCAGTAACCGCAAAACAAAAAGAAAATAGGAGATATATTGGAAACTGAAGTACAAAATCTGTCACAAATCCAAACTAACATGGCACAGATGTGTTACTATGGATAGATAGGACTTGAAGGGAGAAATCATCAGTAGAGTTCAGAGTTGTACTTGGAGATAGAGAGAGAGAGAGAGAGTAGGAAGCAATCATGCCTTTAGAAACATCCTGAATAGGAATATCCATAAGCACCATACAATGACTACAAAATTCTAACCAGACAAACCTAAAGTTCATAATGGCTCTGTAACCTTTTGAAACAACTAAAAACAAGTATTCGATTTTCAGACAAAAGAAACACTGTTTGAACTAAATTGTAAACAATAATAGATATGTTCACAACTCATTACACCTATGACTGATGTAGGAACTGCTCTATATCCAAGTAGCAATTTAGAAGTAAACTGTTCTGCACAAAAACTATTACATTTCTTTTTCAATGTATCTTTCTCTTTCTCACTGTGCCTTACAGTTGCTTTAAAACACTTTCCTCATGCTCATAACAGGAATAAGGCCAATTAATTTCCCATCAAGAGGAAAGAACAACCAAAAAACAAACTGCTAATTAACTCATAAAAATGTTCTGAGAGGCTCAAACATAAGCATATATTAATAAAGAATTCCCCTATCCCTTTGTGCCCATATATGCATGACTTTAAGGATTTACAGAACTACGAAATACCAGAATCATAAGATTACCTTGCTTGTGGCAGCAGTATAAATTTGATCAACACAATGGAGAACAATTTTCTTGCGTTCTTGTAATCCATCTAGGTTGAATGGACAACTTCTCTTACCCATTTTCATCCTACACATGAAGTACATTCTATGTTTCAGGTATGAAGAAGTGAACACAGCAAGAAAGCTTGTATTTGGAAGTATAACAAAGTTGAGATAGAATTGAACACATTATGTATGCTAACTCTGTTTGGCTCAAGAATTAAGTATAAAAGGGAGAAATTTATTTCTATTATATCATTCTTTTCCAGACTTTGGAGAAGGAGATCATTTTGAAGGCCACTTTATCTTTAACAACTGAAATGAGTGCCATATTGCAATGATAAGTTTTAATATTTGTAGTTATTAAATAAATCATTCAACCCAAAAGTTTAAGGTGATGTGTAAGAAGTAGAAATAAGGAATTTCAATTTTGCAAACCTCGTCACCCAGAAGTTTGTGGAGTTGAAAGGGTGGCATGATAAGAAATCAATGACTTTCACAAGGCTCTAAGAAGTGATCATAAATGATGCAAAAGATAGCCATAACTAACTAACAAACCGTATGATGTTTGTCTGAAAATTATTGCAATAATTAGAATTAGAAAAGAAATTTGTAATAAAGAAATAGTAAAGTTTACAAAGATAGGCTCTAAAACCAATTCTCCTGGGCATGCTCTATGCAATTAAAACATACACCAATGTTTTGGGTTATTAATAGCACTTGGGTATTTTGACAGAGAATTTTGGAGATTTCTCCCACATTACTCAAAGTTAATCATTAAATGCCAATTACCTTTCAGATATGATTCTCTGCCGTAATTCGAGCAACAATTCGGTTATCCAGTCATCCATGTCTATTCCAGATTCTTCTCTTGGGATTTTATCTGTCTTGTTATTGGGATCCATAACTAAACACAAACAAGATGATACACATCAGTTACAATAAACTCTAGAAACAAAGTATTTTACTAAAGTGGTCAAAATGACATATGGAAACTAGTTCAAGATATCTGTGGATTACATTGTAGATAAGTTACAAACAACTATAGAAACCCCATAACCAAAGTGTATGAAATTCTTGGGATAGGTGAATGATGGCAATTACTCAACCTTGAAGTAAAGATGAGAAGTTCTTATAGATTGGTCTTCATATAAGTAGCACTCAAACAATTTTATTGAACATTCTAACAGTGAGGCTATCCAATCATCAGTTAGCAAGGAAATCACAACATCTAGCATGAGTGATATAGATCATCTAATACCCAAGCAAAATTTGCAGCCTCATTATCAAGTATGGCTGCTTAAACTATGCTAAATGCAATAAATTCATGACTTACCATAGAAAGATTCTTAAATAAAATACTTGTATCAGTACCATAATTGCGCATTCATAGATAAATTTCTTTGTTTGTCTGGTTTCATTTATATGTAACCGAATTTGATTCACTTCATAAATTAACAAAAGAATCTGTTATCCAAAAAAGGACTTGTCTTAAAACCAATTTCGATTTAAGAATGTTATGTTGGCATATGAAAAACTTTATACGCCATCTAAAAGTATGAACAAAATAAGTCTTCATAAAAAAAATGATTCTGTTATGCTTTTTCACTGTTGACTGATAGAAGAAGTAATCAAACAGTTATAAGTAATGCTCATCGATAAACTCTCAATAAAATTGAAGTTTAAGAACTGTCAGAATATCAAAAGAAGGAATTTCAAGAAAGGAATTCTGGAAGAGAGTTTCAAATTTAAAATGAGACATTAAAGCTAATTATCTCTCCTTTTATGACAAGAATGACTTAACACCATGAATCATATAATTGTAGGATCTAAACAAGAATAAAGTATATGTTCCAAGCTAAATGTTGCTTTTGGTTTTTAGATGGAAAAAAGATCATTCGCATACTATCTACATGAGAAGCAGATATACACATACGTGTATCAAAAATAAGTGAAGACGATACCTGCGAGTGGAATACTTCTTGTTGATATCCTTGTTGTTTCCCAAGGCTAAGAAATGAAAGAGCAATGGAGCTTGGGGGCAGAGAGATCTAGAGACAAAGAATAGGTGTTTGGAACAATTTCAAGAAGAAAAGAGAATGGCAATATGAGCTGTGCTAGTCGTGGACATATATAGATACACATTTCTGTAACTGCTAAAAGAAGTGGGGTTTGAGTATCTAGCTTAACATCGTTTCATCACAGCGTTAAACATAACGTCTTCAGCTTTAACAGCCATGTCCACAATTTAACACCCGTTACAGTTACTACACTAGTAACATTAACATGAGTTGTTACTTATTGTCAAAAAGTCTCACAAATTCTTTACGCTGGTGAAATTTGACTTTTAAGTATGTATACATGCCTAGGAAATTAATGGAAATAAGCAATAAGGGATGAAATCTAGTCATAATAGTAAAATCACGGTAAAATCAAGCACCTATAGAAACAAAATTTATGTCACATTTGCGAAGCCAACTATCCCATATTATTACTTCAATACATCAAGCTAACTTAAACTAGTTATACCTTCTCATGTCATTAGTGGTTAAATTAGCACTAAATCATTAAATCGGTTTGACATCTTAACACCAATAGGTTCGATGGTATTTAATTAATTACTACCAGTCAGAGTAAAATGCAAGTCGGATATTGGTTATTCACCTTTTTAGCTAAAGTGGTAGATAAAAATTGTGAAAAAGAAGTTAAACATCTTTTAATTTAGTTATGCACATACATCTTTGACAGATTGAGTATGCAGTTACAGAAATACGGAATTAAATGATCGACATTGTTTATTAACTTCACCGACTTTCTCATTGCATTAAAAGAAAATTCAGTTTGTATTTGCAGAAGCTATTTCAAGGATAGTGCCGTTTATGATACTTTCTGTGAGGGGTTTAAAATTTCTGCTTTAGAAAAGGAAGAAAGGACATGAACAGCAAACAATCAGCTTATATCTAATGAAAAATCTTACACCAAATACAATGTTCACATAGTTATACAAAATTTATGCCTAAATTTTCAGAATATTAAAGGAGAATGATAGGAAATTAAATATTCAACAAGGCTACCTTCTAGCTGATTCCAGGGAATAGAGAAAACTAAAACAATTCCTATATACCGAGTCATAAGGCATTTAAACACCTTTATTTGGAGTTCTGCAGCTATCTCCAAGGAACACAATAAGCCTAATGAAAGTAGAGAAATTAAGACTTAGATACTATGGAAAGTAGTTGGCAATCGAAATAAGAGAATCCAAGATGTAAGTTTTACTCCAGACAATCAGGAAATATAAGATCCACATCTATTTTGGTCCATACAAATTGGGCATATTGGATCTCCATTCCATTTTCAAATTTTGGATATAAATTAATTTCGAGTTTGTAAGTCTAAAAGATTTTATATCTTAATGTATGTTATCAAGCTGCTTGTTCAGGAAAGTTGCATGAACACCAGTATCAAGTTTTTCCAGCTATATATTTTATAACATTATTTTCATTATTCGATTAAATGATCATTGGAGTCATGCAAGACATCAGTCTCTGTTTCTTACCTTTCTTACTCTTAATTGTGAGCAGGATACTCTTCCATGCTTATTGGGATTAGATCAAGTGACTTATTGGTAAGGTAATCTAATTCTAGTAAGAAAAAAAAATCTGCTTTCGTCTTCCCTTGAATCCAACCATACTATTCATCAAATATTTCTTATTGAAGTTGTAGTAACTAAAATCCTAGCATTAATGCTCTCTTCGCAAAGCATACATATTTACAACCTATAGCATATCTCAGTAATGACTAATTAGCATACCAAAAAAGAAAATGAAAATGGAGCAATGAAACTTGGAGAAATGTAGCTAATGTAGTGATTGAAAATACAAGGAAATTAACTTAGGCATTCATCTTCAAAATCAACCCCCAAATTGCACACTCTTTGATTCTATAATGATCTAAAAGTTCTTCCCTAGTGCTTTCAGGTGTTCCAAAGCTGGAGGTAAATCTTGTCAGATTTTTCATTTAGTAGTCCCAGACAGCTCCCTTAACTTGAGAATAATCAAGCTGTTTAAGTTGACGAAAAAAAATAAATTGAAAAGGAAAAGAAAAAGTCCATACCTCTGCATTTCGACTCTTCCACCAAAATCTCCACATATCCTCTCTACAAGAAATTATATTCCCACAACCAACAGGGTTGCTAACGAGTGATTTATCCAAAGCCATAAAAACATGTAATTTAGCTTTAAGCAAAGCACCAAAGGATCAGATGATAACTACCTGAAGAAAAAATCTCCTTTACTGAAAAGAGAAAATGAATGATTTGAGTCTTCAAAACCAGGCACATCCGGCCAGCTCTGCTTAACAAATTATTTTCCAACATCTCTTCAATAAATACCCTTACAGCTGTTAACACCTTCCATGTCACCACATTCTTAGCTTGACCTCCCCAGAAAGCTAGTGAGGATTTCATATTTTTGCTCCTTATGCATCCACTGATCACTGGTTCAGCAAATACATGACATGAGTTCAATGTTAAACATTCCATTGGGAACTTTAATCAAACAATTAGACAACCAAAACGCCACCAAAATTTTACCCCCATACCCTATTCAAATGAAGTTCCAAACTTCCTGGAATGGGAACCCAAGCCACTTTTACAAAATCAGCCTTCATCCAGATCAACCACCAGCTCCAAGCGACCACATTGTTGATTGCTTCATAGCACAAAAACTTCTCTTATCATAGAATGCAAAACAGAAGAAAAAGTCTCAAGGACTAGAGGTCTATCAGGCAATCCTCAATAACCAACTGGGTTTACCTTTTCGTTGATGATAGGATGAAGAAGTTCGTTACTTTCATGTTCAACTGGTGTCTGACGTGTTCGCTATAGAATTGGGGATTTTTGGAGGGAATTTTGCAGCTTCAAACAACAGAGAATAGGGAGGGAGAGAAATCGAATGGCCAACGTGTTGGTTCCTGGCCTTGCACAAGTGGCTCCTTCCCCATAAATGAAAGGAAAAACTTGTTCACTCACAGACAAATACATATACATAGATTAAAGCGCATAAAACATGTCTATGTCTGAAAATTTTACTCCAAATGAAAGTTTACTTCGCATGAATGCAAATGTACTTAAAACTAATTAGGTTAATAATGTGTTTTAAGTAATCTTATGCAACATCAGTAATATGATTCGTAGATTTACTAGTCAAACAACTCTGACTAGTGAACCAATCCCTTCACTACAGTTCGTTGACATGCAGATTCTGCAGAAGACAGCTCTCGAAACTTGCCAATCTTGCATGTACTGTAGAAGCAACATTTGTCCAAACTTTAGTTTAGTTTGGATTTGGAACTTAGCCTTTTAAGTCAGGATTTGGTTTTGAAGGTTAGATTCTGTGGTCCTACACCTAACTTCTTGTCCCATAGCACAAAAAGACAGCTTTCAAAACAGGTTTTAAGGAAAATGTCTCTTATTTTTAGGTTGGTAATTTAAGTCTTTCACTGACACAGCACCAAATACCTAGAAAACTCAATCTGAATTTAAGAAACCTTTTTGCCCATTTCCAGTGAGCTTTTAACAGTTCAGCCTAACGGCCGTTAGGAGTGTCATGTAACGGGGATTCACCGTCCCGTTAAGTCAGACTCCGTTAGGTGACGGGGTTTAGAAAACGTCTGGTTCTTATCTCACATTATTAGGTTGTCATATGTGCACATTCGACCAAGTGGGTCCCAGTCTAAGAAAGAAAAGAATTTACTGGACTTCCCTAGTATAATGACTCTTTTATTTTCAATTAATATATTCAATAGCGTTGAGTTTTTATTTTATTTTAATTAAATGTTCTTATAAAAGTCCTTTCACATTTATTTTAATTATAAAAATATGATAAACTATTCTTTAAAGTTCTTTTTTAAATAAAAAAGATAATTATTTTAAATTCATAAAAAAATTTCGAAATAAAAAATGCTATAGTTAATTGCTAAAGGATTATTTGAAGGAATAACTAGATTGAACTCTGGGAACATAATAAAAATAAATACTTAAAATTAAGAAATAATAAAAAGAATTTATGATATAATAATAACAATAAGAAATGTTGAAAATAAATTAGAAAAACGAATACCCATAAAATTTCAATAGGAGATTTTTATGAAAAATAAATTTAATTTTCAAAATTAATTATATTATTAAGACATTAGAACAAATTATATAAATCGTATAGAATGATTATAAATTCAAATTACTCTTTGAAAATGATAAAAAAAAAGATCACATTAAAAATGTTAGTGTTATAATCTAGAAGTCAATCATTAGATGGTTGTATTCTAATAGTTATGTTCATGAATTGGATGGTTTATATCATTTTGTTCTATGAATTTTCATTATTTATGGATTATTCGAGTTGAGGACTTGGATTATAAACTCTGTAATGGAAAATAATGATTATTCTAAAATGTTGCTAATTTTGGTAATTAATGGAATATTAATTGACCACTAAAAGATTAGTATGTGGATTAAATGATGGTGATGTTCTTCAAACTATTCGATAAAGAGTTATCGGTTTAATCACACAGATACATAATAGAGATTATGGTATTCGACAGACCCTAAATGAAACATTATTAGGATTGTGTTTATGTCATTAATGTTTCATACTTGTCTTGAATTCTATAGTATGAGATGTTCATTTTCTTACATGAGAAATGTGTATTTGTTGGTATTATCCAACGCTAACCGTAACAGGTAGCTATACAGATAATGTCATAGTATGCGTGACTTGTGTAGAGGATACATGTTCATCAAGAATATTGTTGTCCCTCATATATGATATGAGCGATAATGTCTATGGGCCCTTGATAAAGTAATATTGTATGCATGCAATATGATTAAGGAGTTAATCATATTTACGATTTACTTTGGAAATCAAGAAACAATAAATTGGCAAGAATGACATATTCCAATCTTGCATTTATTCAGAACATTATGAGACAAGAGAATTGACATGGGCAATTATTGCTTCGGGATTGTGATTTGTGTACGATACTTATCATTTATGTCATTTGAGTAATTATAATGTATTTTGCTAGATACTGCTTATGATGTATAAAATTAAAAGGGGTTTTAATTCTATTGTCAACATGACATAAATCCCAATGGATCACATCAGAAAAGATTTGACTAGAAAAAGGAAATTATTCTAGTATATCATATGGAGATATGAATATGACCATAAAATTAATTATAAATGTTATAATTATTTTGGTCGTCATATGGTATTAGAATAAATGTTATTAGGTAACAAATTTAATCCTAGATAAATTAATTTGATATGTATAACATGTCATATAAATTTAATGCTAACATAATAATGCATATAATTATATACTATAGTTATATGGCAATTGGGTGAAATGTTTAATTATTTTGAAGCATGAACTTAAATAGCAAATTGGGAATTAAATGATATTTACGATGCCAAACATATTATGACATGGCTGTCCATGCAAAGAACATAAGAATATGTTTAAACCCTTGTGAATTTTAACCTTATGTTTTGCTCATTTACTTCATTTAAACAAAGGGCATTTAAGACTTTTTAACCCTAGTTTTGTTAAAAAGGTTGATAGATTTTTGTGACTCCTCTTCCCCTCCCAACTGCTACTTTTTCTCTCCTTTTTCTATTTTTCCAACAGCTGCCTTCTTCTTTATCTTCCTCCTAGTTGTTGATTCTCTATCCTTTTCACAAGCCCGAAATAGCTTTGCCATTTAGCTCATGTGTTAAGCATTCAATTACCAAATAAATGATTTATTTTGGGGATTTTTAGGATCAACGATAACCCATTGAAAGACCATCTAGCTTTGGAAATCTTTGGGTCTTCTAATCTATCTTTGGTGGATACCTTAGATTGCATCTCACTTGGTGCAAAGGAGACACAACTGTGAACAAGAAGAGACAGCCATGAGGAAGGATACATAGACGTGAGATCTTCCATTTGATTTGGAGACCAAGAACAAGGTATAATGGTTTACATGCTTTCACTTTGTGCTATATTGGTTTATGTGATGGTTGCAAGACAAGATCTTTGGGTTGTTATTGGTCTGAAATTTTTTTTTAGCCACTTCAACCCTATTATACACAACAGTGGTATTAGAGCATAGGCTCTGTTTTGTGACCATTTTTGGACTAATTTAGTGCAAGGTTTCACATGTGTTAATGGTGAATTGATTGCATGTCTTAAAGGTTGGTTATCTTATGTATAAATAAATCTGTTTTTAAACCTTTTCCTATAAATGATTTGGTGCTTTTCTAGGTTTCAAACACTGATTTGATTGTGTTTTAAGATCTGGAACAATTAATTTTAATTGTTAGAATTAATTGAAAGCAAGGAATGTCAAAGATTAAAAGTGCTGGAAT
>JAOQMM010000007.1:2832122-2843861 GCA_027563515.1 Erythroxylum platyclados
AGTTCCACTTTATATTTCAATAGACATGCCTTCATGTTGCAAATGAAGAAAAGTTCATAGTTCATGCCAAAAAAGTAGCAATAAACACAGACCGTGCACCTAGTTTTTAGGTACGTGGTCCCCTATAAATCTTAACCAAAAAGGCAAATTAACATTTAACATATACAGACTATAACCACATTAAATAAAAACACTTGCACATCCTCTCTATAAATTCCATAGTGCCTTGAACTTCTCTGTCAACCTTGTAAACACACCCTAATTCCATCACTCGTTTAAATAATGACTCAGTTTGGTGCTTCAGTTGCTCACATAGTGACGGTCACCGTTGTTGGGGTACTACTATTGCAAGGTTGTGGAGTAATGGCACAGAATATTTCTCCGACCCCGGCGATGGACGCTGGAGCTGCCACACCAATATTCCCAATCTCTCTGCCTCTTCTTTCTTCTTCAGCCATTCTATCCATTCTTGCTTTTATATGTCGTTGAATTCATAAACGTTGCGACGGTCCCCACCCCATGTCCTCACTTCTTGCTCTTGGTGATGTATATCGTAAATTGTCTTAACAGTTGGGCTTGCATGGTTCAATTCGATGTTTTTTTTCCTTTTGGGGTCATGGAGATTTTGATATTACTGTAATAGCTAGAGTTGGTGTGTTTGAGGGTTATACTAAATAAACCGGTGCATGCGCATTCATATTTTGGATATCTGTTTTCTTCAATATTGCAACTTAAAGTAAGTGTGCATGAAACAAAAACAGAGAGGATATGTATTTGTGGTTTAAGCTTTTCATATAACTCTAATTGTTACGACATTTTAATCCATTGTTCTAATCTAAAGCCAGATGTTCACAATCTGCATTCTGCAGTGCCACTTTAGTTGGATCATCAGTCATTATTGAGTGTTACCAATTAACAAAATTATAAAAGAAACAAAATCCCTCCTCCTCCTTTTGCTTTCTTAGCAACAGATCCACTTATACTTGACTTGTTCATGGGCCTTGAGACAACCACTCAACTCAACAAAGATGAAATGATACGAATTGAAGATTCATGAGAACAAACTTTGTTATTTAGTAACCAAAAACAAAGAAGGTTCTTTTAAATATAAAGATTAAAAAACGAAGGCGCCACTTGATAAGATAATATATCAAGAGTGAGGTATTATATATTAAATTATTAATAAACTAACATAACATCTCTATAAAAATAAAATTACCTCATTATTTACCTTAACTGGTATGATCATACAAACAATCATCTTTGTTCCTTTACAAAAATATAAAATATGACTTAAACTATTTTATTATGTATGTTCGCTCGTGGTTGTATGAAATCAATTTTGATTATAAATTTTCAAGCTATGATTCATAAATGATAAATGTGTGATATAAACTCAAGTATTTTTTCCCAACACCTATACTAATAAGCTTTAGATTAACTGCTTTTTTTTATATCATAGATAATAAGTTAAAGTAACTAGATGAGCCATATACTTTATAATATGAAATCAAAATATCTAATGGTCTAAGTACTAGGGTCCAAACCTTACTCTTCTCAAATTGGTTGAGTTCTTATATATTACTGGTCTCTAAATCTCATCTCCTAATGCTTCTTTTATGTTCTTAAGTTATATATATGAAATGAGTGAATTGTTAGACATCTTTATTAAATTATAGCTAGTTGTTACCCCACTTGATAAATCACCAAGAACTTGATTTCGTAGATCCATGCCTTTGGTATACTTTTATCTTCTTCTCTCTAGTTAGTTAAACTCTTTAGTTTTTTATTGTTTCTTTATCAAAGTTATGGTGTTCCTCTTTACACTTTTTCTTTTTGAAATATCACCAACGGAAGTCCATTAACAAGATGGTGTTGATAAGTTTCACAATAAGTTCCATTTTTACAAGTCTTAGCCTATAGTGCCACATCTAAAAGTCATTATTTGTAGACATTATATACTTGATAACTTGGTTAGATAAATCAGATGTCTCAATGGTATGCACAATATCTTCTCTATTTTTAATAAGAATTGTGGAATTATCCTTTATTCTTCTAATTTCAAAGTTTAGATTATAACCTTTATCATATAATTGACTTATTTTTTATAAGTTATGCTTCAAACCATCAATAATTAAAGCATTTTGAATTATGGAATTTTTACTCTTATTAATCTTTGAATGCCAAATACCTAATCTTTGGCAATATCTCCAAGTGACATTTATCCTCCATACCTTTCTTTAAATATGATGAATTTTGTTGCATCTACCATCATGTGTTTTGAGCAACCACTATCGATATATTACTTCTCATGTCTGGTCCTGTTTACATAAAAAATAGGTTATTTTAGTTAACTAAATGTATTTTATGAAAAAGAAGACAAAAAAAATGAGGCCTTAATTTTGCATTAGTGTTTGTTTTCTTCTTAGTACACTCTTTCTTCCTAGAATTATCCTTTGAAGATGACAAAATCATTCACTATGACCAAAGTCACCATAATGATAACATCTTAAATGGTATGCCTTATAAGTGATAACATCTTAAATGTTATGCCTTATAAGTGTTATTCCTCTAAGATGTTCTAGATAAAAATTCTTTTCTTTCATACTTATCATAGCCATATCTAGCTTGCAGGTAATTATGTGATGATCTTTTCTTATATAAACATGTGTACATGTGTGATAGTCATTCCTCCTATATTGAGAATATAAACAAGACATGTATGCATATGATGGTCTATTATTGCTTCCTAAGTGTATGAAATGATGTGTTTAAGGTTTTATTATGGGGATGCATTTTATCTTAAGTCACTTTATAAGGGATTTCATGTTCATAAAAATATTTACCTTTAACAAAGATTTTTATTGCTAGATTGACTAAACCCTTAAATGTATCTTATCCCATGTTTATCATTTAGATTCTTTTGTTCACTTAACCATGTGTCTAATCTTCTTTCTCTTTATTGATTATCTCAAGATAGGTTTCAATTCTAAAATTTCTTTTCTAAAGAGACTCATTCTCATTCTTTACATCATTACTCTTGGCTTCATGCAATGATGTTAGTGTTTTGGTTAACTCATTTTTCAACTTCTCATTTTTTTTTACCACATTACTCTGATGCCTTATGAGTTTCCTTGCACTTAAAGGATAAAATTTCCCCTCTTTAGTTGCAATTTTTAAATGTTCAACCAGTTCATCAGAAGATAATCAAATATCATTATCTTTAAGTTGGTTTCTCGACATTATCTTACTGTCATGTTTTATAAAACACATATTAGCAATCTTATGATCTAGTTCATCCCTTTTGCATTCACCTGAATTATTACATGTTTCTTTCATTGATTGTTTTTGAAATCTCTTTTCTCAACCTTCTTACTTCTTTGAGGTTTACACATTCATATTTATATGTCCTATATTTTTACATTCATAAAAAGCAGTATGAGGTATTTGATGTGTATAAAATATACACATATTCTCTTAAGCATTTTGCATTGTTTTTATTTCAAATTATCTTTTCTTTTACTTAGTTTTTGATATTTTGTTTTGGTAATTATGCATATTTGGCCTTGAGATGATATTTATCTAGAATTTGAGGTTATTTTAAGTAAAAGAAATTAAAATATCACAATTATTGAAGGAGCACAGTATAGCCTATGCCTAATATGGATAAAGTGTAAGAAGAGCAATAGCCAAAATCATAACTTATGGAGAGATCATATAGGATTGAAGAAAATATAAAGGGTAATATAACTTGAGTCATGGATTATGCGCAAGTCATAATAAAAATGAAAATGAAGATCTATGGTCCAAGACATGGGTAAGCTGAAGACCATGCCTCACCCTTAAAGTAAATTAGAAGATCCATGAAATAGGGCATGACCATGGCTTAGACTATGTATAAGGGTGTTAAAATGTATTTAAAATGTGAAACCCTAAATTTTTGAAGACTTTTAGAGGCTTTACAATTCATAAACATCTTTTTCTCTTAAAAAGTTAGTGTTAGGTATCACATAGTTCACAAACCCTCAGGGGGCTAACCTTAAAGTTGTTTTTCATGAAAAAATCAATATATGAATTCATCTCAACATATCAAATTGTCAACATCATCAAGATTGTCATCTAGAGCTATTTTATTATTATTTATTTAATTTTGTGTGTTGTTTTTGTTGTTTTAAACATGATTAGCAGCTAAATATTTTGCATGTTTAGATGAGAAAAATCCTAGTATTTACCTTTATACCAATTGAGTTATTTTTATTTAAAAATTAGGATATATTTTTACGAACTATCTTTGATTAATCTTAATGTATAGTTAATTATATTAGTAATTAAAGCTCACTAATGGATGCCTCAAGAGAGCCTACTTATGATTGAACCGTGTCTTAGATAAAAGGGATTAATTGGGGTGCTTTAAATAGGCCTACTTGATATCTCTGATGTTAGGGCAAATTTTTTATGAGATTTTATAAATCTTAATACATTTAAAGTGGTATTAGCTTAATAGATATATAGGTTAACCAACTAGAGAGTAAATTTTTATAAATTGATAGTACATTTTAGTGTCTAGGAAGTCATATTGTTAGAAAGAATTTATCTATTATAGATTAAATAATGAAATCAGATGTGCTACTAGGGGAAGGACTGATCTAACATGATAAATGAATTGCTAATGGTACTAGAGTAAATGGAGACATGGCATTTAGTTTTCACACATTTTCCATTTACTTCTCACATGGAATTTCATTTTTTTTTAATCTTTCTCCTTGTTGCTCCTATCTGCATTTAGTTCTCACTTGTTTTCCTTTTTGGCATCCACCTATATTTTCTTCTTTATCTTTTCATATCATTTAGCAAATATGTTTGACTGAATCCTCCATGTCATTTTATACATGTCAATTTTCCTTATTAGCTTATGTATCATACTCTATATAATATTGCTTCCAATTTTTCTACAAACCCCTTTTGAAGAAAATTTGGAAAGAGACACACTCAATGCTTTGGAAAAAGGAAGCAACAATTGGGTCAGAAATTAAGAAACTAGATATAGAAAAAGGAACTCTTCTATCAAGTGAGATGGCTTTACAAATGATGGTTGAAAGGAGAATTTCCATCTATGTTTATCATTTTTGCTCATCATTGAACTCTTTGCTCTTCAATTTAACTATGTAATAAAAGGAGAAACTTGAGATTTTTATGGATTAAAGGGTGTGGTGTTATGGTGGGCCATTGTCAACATTTTTTGATGCTTGTGGTGTCAATAAGAGATGATTAATATATGTTTTGTTGGGGAAAAGAGTTACTTCTAGGTCAAATTTTTGGTTTTCGGGTTGGGTAATGGGTTATTGAGTATCTTATGAAGTGATTCCTCATTTGCTTATATGACATGTCATAAAAATGCTAGATTAAAAAAATTATTGAAAAGTTTAATAAAAATACTTATTTTGGACTTTACACAAAATACAAGTATTAAGCAAATGAAATTTTGGTATAATTCATAAAACTAAATAGGGAGGTTGGTGTCTTTTACCCTTAATCTTCATTCTCATTTTGAATAGATTTCATATTTATACTTAAAGATAAGAATAAATTTATTAATCATATTATCTTATCTAACTAGGAAGATAAACTCGTATCTTTACGAGATTATTTAGGCATCAAAGGCCAGGAATATTCCTTTGGAATATTTATATAAGTTTTGTAGAAAAACATATATGCAATATTCTCTTCTCCTACATTATAGGTTGCGCTTTCTTTATAACCACGAGCAGTTAACTTAATTATTTTCTAGTCAAGGAATAATTGAACTTTGATTCTAAAAGTTGTAAGATTTAATTTAGTTCTTTTTTGTTCATTATTCTTAAATATTTTTATACTCTTTGTAACTTGTTAAGATAATTATTTTGATTGATTGAATAAAAGTAATGTTACTTAACTCTCAAGATTGTTTCTTTCCAATTACAATATCAAATTCATATATATTTGGTTGTTCCAGTATTTTTGGTATATAACATTATTGAATAAATTTTCAATCTATGTTATGAGAATATATAATCTAATTTAAATAAATCGAGCTTATTTATTTATTGATTGGAATTGGTGGTCTCCCTCTTTCTTAAATTTGTTAATAGATTAAATCATAAGATCTTACTTTACAACATTTATTAATAAGAAACTTAATTAAGGAGTTTCTTTTGTTAACAAAAAACTAAGGATAGGTAGTTTTGTTAGAGCTTATTAATAACCATAAAAAAATTATTCATTGAATAGAAGATACTATCTTTGTATCAGTCATCAGTTACATAAATCAAAATTGAAATTAATCCTTTATCTAGAGTTTATTCTAATGTTGTTAAACCTTATTTATTTTTCTTTCTTGTTACTTTGATTGGATCATTTTTGTTTAATCTACAACATCCTTTTCTTAGTTTATTATTTTATGAAGAAAGAAATTGTAGAGACGATCCTACTCATTATAAAAAATATTTTTAGATAAAAATTTTATTTTTTCTTGGATTTAGCACTTATTATATTGAAATCTAGCATATAAAACAATCTAAATATGATATCAAGCCTAATTACAATAAGATAAAGAAATACATTAATCATACCTCGATAGAACTTTGCATCAATGAGTTTTTCATCATCATTCTTGCTCAAGTTTGTTGTGAAGCTTACTTTGTTGATTCAACCAAAAGTACTTAAGTAGTTCTTTGGTATAGTTAGTTTGATTGACGAAAATTCCATCCTTGATTTGTCTGATTTGTAGCCTAAAAAAATAAATTGAGCTCTCTTGTCATGAATATCTCAAATTTAATACTCATACCCTTTAAAAAATTCTTGGACAAACTTTCATTAAAATCATCAAGAATAATGTCTTTAAAATTAGAAATCATAAGTATTTGAGAAATAAAAGAAAGATGAGATCAGTCCCTAAACTAAGATCTACTAGTTAATCCCTGTTGAGCATCACCAATTGTTTGGTATGTAGGATGACTCTTCTTGATTTTTCAATCTCTTGGAAGATCCTTATCCTTTTTATCATATTGTGTCGATTGAATAATTCTTTTTCTTGAAAATGTGAAGTATCAATTAGGTGTTTGAGAAATTATAAAAAAGATATATTACGCTAGAGTCACTCAGTTTACTCTCCCTTTTAAGTCCTATTAGGTGAACAAATATTACAATCGCAGAGAGAAATAGGTGGACTAACATTTCAACAGTATACAACGTGGATACCATACCCACAAGGTGCTTCCCAGCATCTATAAATTCATTTGCCAGGCATAGCAATGTTGAATAACGCAGAAACCCAGAATTAGGAAGCACTCCCGCTGGACCCTTGTATGTCCAACTCATGCTCAGCAACCATGATACAGGAATCTGCTTCTAGAGATGAGACTGAGCTTTTGTTCTTCAGCAATGCTTCCTTGGGAAATTTCAACATGTCTGTTGTGCACTGCACATCAGGATTTATGCCTACCTGATCTATGTCGTGGAGTGCAGGTGATAGATACTTTGCTACTGTGACAAATAAGGCTGATCCATCATGCAACTCTGTAACACTCTGCATAAATGGAACATTTCCAAGTTGAGTGTTTCAAGCTAGAACTAGTGACCTAAGTGCAGTGTCCAACCAAGATTAAGCTTTATCCTACACTAAGTTAAAGAAATAGCCTCCCCCTACTTTTGACTCTTCTTCAGTCTTTACTTGACCTCATAAAGAAAATGAATTAACAGGAAAATAAAAACCTGAATTTTTCCTTTGCCAAATGTTTTGTGCCCAACAAGAATGGCTCGGCCATTATCATGCAGAGCACCTGCTAAAATCTCACTTGCACTTGCACTTTCCTCATTAACCTGTTCAATATTGAAAAAAAGAAAAATCAAGAAAAAGGATCATAAATCATTTACTATGATGTCACAGAATCAAAGATTTGGGAACTGCAAGAGCAAATGCAGTACTATGTACTTTTTCACGGTTAAGCTATGAGAAGTTTTAAAACAGTTCACCAATAAGAAGAGGAGGTATGAAAATCAGGCCATCTTGATTAAGATGGTTATGATGTTCAAAATAGATGAGAGCATGAGGAAATTGTGTAGTTTATCAGAAGTTGTCCATGGGATTAGTTGATAAGAATAAAAATCTAATACTACCACCTAACCTAATTTTCTCCTCTTTTGGCTAGGGCAGCCCATGAAATTAGATGGATCAATCTATATAGCCTCCTATCTGAATCTATTTCTCAAGACAGATGATGTGCCAAGAAATCACCAACCCCTTTGGTGAGCACAGGAAGGTAACTAATCTGCCAAAACTGACTTTCATTTCAGCAGCTATTAAGAAGAATTACTATGATGTTACCCTAAAAAGGACATAAGAAGGGGTAAAAGTGTAGAGAGGCTATTCTTACAAGCACAACAAGGGGGTCATGTGTGATGGCATGACCATTCATCATGTTAACAGGTAGCAATTGCCCGTCCCTATCAATCGTGTTCACCAAAGTCTCATCACCATCCAGCCATATTTGCGCAACATCCAGTCCCACTTTTACCAGTCCCCCCTGCAGAGCAAAACAGAACTGAGCCATCAAAAAACTAGAACCTGAATGCCAAGCAATGAATTTTCCCATATAAAAATTGAAGGCAGAAGAAGTGTTTGTTAGATACTGCCACACTAGTCACTGGTCTCTACTCTTGCAAAGATGAATAAATTAGGGGCTCACAGGGTTGTTTCGCAGATCCAATATATAAGACTCTACACCCTGTGTTTCCATGTCACTTATCGCGTTTGCCATATCAGCAGCAGCACTCTGCCAAAAGGAAAGGACTTTCTTAACGATGCAACCAAGGGAAGAAAATTACCATTCATTAACAAGATGAATTACTTGCCAAGGAATCATGCTCAAATACTTGTTTGACCTAAATGTTCTGTGATCATTACCTGAGAGAAGGTTGACAACTTCACGTAGCCTGTCTTAGTTATCTGCCCATTGGGAGTTCTATGAGGAATGATGGCACTTGATATTGGGGAAATCCTAATGTACTCACGAGGTAAGTTGACCTACATGAAGATGGAAGATATGCTTATACCAATTCACCAGAAGTACTTTGAAGTCATCAAGTGTAATGAGCTGAGAATGAAGCTCCTCAATCACACTAAACATGAAGAATATTAGTCCTTTCTATGATGATTAAGGAACAAACACATGTATCGCACAATTAACAGTAACCCATGCATTATTAAATGCATAAGACTAATACCTCTCTGATACTTGAGTCACTTCCCCAATCGTTGCCCTAAACAAAATCACAAATGTTAGCTCTCCTCAATATATGCAATGTTCATAAACATTAAATCTTGTCCATTGCACTGCAAAATCAAAATGAATTTTATCACCTTAAAAAATAAAGAGAAACATTTGTTTTACTTTAAAATCATTTGCTTAACCATTGAAACCAGGTACATAAACAATTTCAAAACATGTTAATTTGAACCATTTTTTCTCAAGGAACTTTTAATCATAAAAATTCAACAGTATCTTTTCTGACAAAACCAGAGATAACTAATTTCTATATTACCAAAGCTCTGTAAAGAACATCTAGCAGATAAGACAAACAAGAGGCAAAGTCTCTAATAATACTACAGAAGTTAAATGCTTCTGAATGGAGGGAAATAGGAGAATTTAATAAAGAGGAATACATAATTGAAGTAACTCTCTCCTGCTTGAGAGAGTGGAAGAGAGGAGAAACATAAGACACGGTAAAAAATTAGTATGAAAATTGGAGGTAACTTTTGCTTCATGCTTAACTTATTCCTGAGAATGTTTGCAAAAGTGAAAGAAACGTTTTCCTTTCTTTTATACCTTGAAATAACCTCTCCACCTTACTTTATTTTCTCTATGAAACAATTAATAGGCTATGGTTCTATTTACACCTTATTCCTTCATATTCCTAACTTTAAAATTCTCTTCCTCCCAAATGCTTCCAGTCCCTCGTCTTCATACCTCACTCTCCTTCCATATTTTTCTCACAAATAGTTACAGCTGCAGTTCATCATGCTGAACAAATATGATTAAGGTCCCAAATTTGTGTGCAAAATTTTTTTATTATGAATTGTAGAAACCAAATCAGTTCAAATCAGCATATTTAGATTACTTGTTGATGTAGAAATACATTGAAATTGTGATGACTGGATGAGATGACAAATGGTAATATCTGTAAGCATGGCCATTATCCACAATGATAAATCAATAGAACATATCAGTCATATTTCCAAATACTACCAAGAGGAGGAAAATCTTGATACTTACTCTGTGGACTTTTACAGTAACAGAGGTTCCAACACGGCCTCTAAGTTTCTGCGCAGCACTTTCACTATCAACACCATCAAGTCTTTCACCTGATATCGCATGGTTGAAGTGTTCAGAGTTAATTCTGTACTCAAATGGAATACCAAAGTACATAAAATAAGAAAAAGACTGCTTGATTGGTCATCAGACACACTCCAGATGTATAAAACTGACTTTTTCAGAAACTTGCTATATATGTTAATAAGAGAGAAGGATCTCCATCAAACAACTGAGATACAGCAGGTCAATATGTGACAAAACTAAGCACACTGATATTATCTGCAAGTCCCATGAAACAAGAACAAAAGCAAAGACTATCCATGAACCACACATATTGACCTTAAGAATCAGAGATTCTGCATAAAAATATTTATAAGCAGAACATAGAATATGAGGTCATGTCCACTTAAATCAATGTGACCTCAAAATCTCTTTCCTTAAATACTATTGTCTTTAACTAATGCTGCACATAATGGTTTAAGTCCTTCGTTGTCCAATAAATAATTGCAATAAAATAACAGATATTTTGTATGAGACCTTGATAAGGTTCCATTTACTTTCACAATGATTGGATCATTGTCAATGGTGCTTAATTGTATGTCATATATTGTTTACTTTAGCTCACTTGACTTGACAATTACGGCATACAGAACTGAAAACCTTAGCTGAAATCAAAATTGCAGAACTCCTTAGTATTTATCAATATAAGACTCAGAAATTTAAGACATATTTAAGACGCAGGTGATCATGTAAAATCCCGTGCCTTGTTTAGTCATTATGGGATTGTGATTATAAGTTCTATAAATGCTAAGTACTTTCTCTGGATAATTAAATATTCAGTCCTTATACAAGTTGAGTTATTCCATTTGAGTGTTTCTTTTACAAGTCTTTTCACTGCCAGACCTACCATGATAAAGACTGAAGAAAGTTGATGTCAGCCTCTAGTAGAAAAGTACATTTACAGAAGTAAATTAAATTGATTTAATGAGGTTAATGGAACGGATATCATTGATTTCTTTTTAAGAGCATCAGCTTGGACTTGGCATCAAAATATGTAATGAAATGAAAGAGAACAGCAGGGTTACCATTCAACTAAATCTCTAGAACCAATCAGCTCATTATTTGAAAAGATATAATCGGTCGTATGAATCTATGATATGCACATCCACTACTTCCACAGTTAAGCGGTTCAAACTATTAGAACTGTAAGACATTTCATGGCTGCATGCATCATCTCCCATTGAGGTATTAGGTTCTCCTATCATAATAGCCACTAGGAAAAAGAGATAAGGTGACGAGCAAATACAATAATCATATTGCTGGAAAATTGCAGCAGATTGTGGTCCTTGAGAGTTCCCATAACGCAAATTTGGATGGTCCCACCAACCTG
>JAOQMM010000007.1:2871311-2888208 GCA_027563515.1 Erythroxylum platyclados
AGTGGAGGATGTTTTATCTGAGCATATGTTGGCTAATCCTCTAATAAGAGAACTTTTTGCTACTATTTTTGATAGATCTTATTTCTTTTTAGTCAATCATTCTCATGAAAGGGTGCTAATGATGTTAACCAATTCAATTGACTTATAATTATAAATGTATACCACAAATTTCCTAAAGTGAAACAATAGATGTCATATCCTAATTAACATGCATATTCATTCTAAAAATGCTTAAAACATAAAATTTTCAAGTTACTATGCCTTTACAATTTAAATTGCCATGTTCAAAATAAGCCAATTCTATTCAATTCTTACCATTGACACATTCACATAATACACACATTATGCACAAAATATTCACACTATATTAACCTAATAAAAAACTAGCTCAATTGTAAAATTCACACACAATTAATACAAATGCAAAATTCATCCATATATGATATGTAATTGCACATACATCGCCACACTTGAACAACACATTATCCTCAATATGAGAAATAAAATAATAAAGATAAAGATAAATAACAACAAAGAAAAAGTTAGAGAAAGAACACTTATGGTGTTTTGATGGTGATGGTCTGGGTGATGGAATTTAAAGACACTCTGTGCTATAAAATTCCAGCAATTCACTCTTTATAAAATAAACATTAAAAAAAACAAAGCGTCAAAAAATTAAATTGAAAATAAAAATAAAAAATAAAAAATCCTAAATCTTAGGTTACCTCCCAAGTAGCACTTAGTTAACTTCATTAGCTTGACATGCTCTTCATGTTTATGCTCAACTTGGGTCTATTATGAGTGGCTTGCGTCCACCCTTGTCACCCAATTTTAGTTTCGTAGCCAGTAAATAAGTTAAGTATTACAAGATAATCAGATGGACATAATTAATCAAATAAAAAAACCCATTGAGTCTAATAATGCCCTGTTTAGTAACAAATTGTCAATAAAATAAGGAATGATGAAACTCCCTGAATTGTCAGTTAAATCTATCAATATGTCTTGTAAGAAGTGAACTGCTCTTCTTCTGCAATCACCTTTATCTCCTCTTCTTCTGTTGCTTTGTAAACAAAGACTTACTTAAATTCTTTAAGCTCTATGTCCTTTATCATATGTTCCTTATCCTCTTCTTCATACCTTAAAATTCAACATCAATTCGCATAAACGAGCTGCCCTCCTTTGGATTCTTTAATACCTTATTCATATTGAATTCCACTTGTTCATCACCAATTCTAAGGATAAGGTTGCCTTCATGGACATCTTACATAGCTCGTCTAGTGCTCAAAAAGGGTCTACTAAGAATTAGTGGATAGTTTCGATCCTCTTCAAAGTTTAGCATGACGAAATCCACAGGTATAATAAACTTGTCCACTTTTAAAAGCACATCCTCTACCACACCAAAAGTTTTCCGTATCAATTGATCCACTAATTGAATAAGCATGGAAGTTAGCTTCACATCGCCTAGCCCCAAGTTCCTGAAGATTGACAAAGGCATAAGATTAATAATTGAACCTAAGTCACATAAGTATTTAGAAAATTCTAAATTACCAACTACACAGGGTATAGTAAAACTCACTAGATCTGTCAACTGTGAGGACATGTGGTTGGTAATTAAGGAGTTGTAGCTTTTCGTCATGGAGACCATTTGATTATCAACCCAAGTATGCTTTTTTGATAATATGTCTTTGAGAAACGTTACATACATGGGTATGCTCTTCAAAGCTTCCACAAAAGGTAAGGTAATTTACAATTTCTTTAGCTTTTCCACGAACTCTATAAATTGTGTATCCAATCTGTTATTCTGATGTCTTTTTGGGAATGGTATTTTTGGTGGATATGGATCCTCATTCTTAGTTTCATCCTTTTTCTTCTTCTCTTAGTCTTCTATAAAGTGGTGTTTAGCTTATTTTTCTACTGGTTCTTCTAGATTTGTCCCACTCCTAAATGTGATGGCCTTAAATTGAGCTCTTGGATTTGCTTTGATATTTCCCGAAAGGCTCCCCACGCTTCTTGTACATAATACATTAATAGGTTGGCCCACCTAAACCTCCAAATTCTGAATAGAAGAGGTATAAGTCTTCGCTACTTACTCGAATTGCCCTTCTAGCATCGTCCACACTCGTGAGCTTGTCCAATTTTGAATCATTTGCATTGGAATTGTCTTGTTGAAATCCCAGTGGACCTTGATTTCTCATATAAATCCCTGCATTATTAGCCCAAAATAAGTTCAGGTGGTTCTGCCACCTAGGATTGTATATGTTCAAGTAAGGATTATTACCTTCCTAATCACATTATGCCATTGAAGTGGAAATGTTGCACGTTGTTGTTTTCCATTGGGAAGCAATTAGCTGTAATATAGCTCTCTTGTCCACATAGCTGACATCTGTGCTAAATTGCTTTGAAAGCAAAGAAAAAGGTGGTTGTCAGGTTATTTAATTACTTGGTGAGATTGTCGATTTCACCCTACAATACTGTCACCGAATCTATAGCAATCATTCCTTTTAGATTTTGGAAGGTTAATTGTTGTCTATATCGTTTCAATGTCCAAAGATAACTATTGTTTGCCATCTCTTCTAAAAAATTGTGTGTCACTTGAACTGGTGGTCATGTAATTCCTTGATGATAGGTGTTGAACCCTGGCCTCAAGAAGGGTCCTTTCCTCCCCATGATATATTTCCTGCACCATTGTTCTTTCTATCCCTTGTTGGCTTTTAACTCTTTAGATTCCTCATTCTTGCCTTGTGATGTCTAGATTGATTTGTCTTCTACTTTGCATCCAAACTTTCCTTTTTTTTAATTTCTTAGGATTGGGTACCTCAATCACACAAGAACGGGTAACAATTCCTTAAATCAAAAGAATTCAAATCGTCCTAGTGCTAAAATCCCCAGCAATGGCACCTATAAAACTCTCAAAACACGACAAATATACGAATCATATTTTGTAGTATAAGGGGTTATTGTTCTCGCGAGGATTATACAATAGCTAAAAATTTGAACCTAACTTTATCTAAGGTATTAAGAAATTGATTTGAATAAAAATAAATAACAAAAACTAAAAAAAATAATAAACAAAATAATTAATCAAATAACAAGTAAGCTGCTAATAAAAATTAGGGTTTCGATCAAGAATGAATATTTAGGAACTATTCTTTTCTTATTTTGTTTCCTTAATATTGTCGATTCAATTTATGTGTTTGATCCTATATTTTCTAAATTATTGATTACTCTCTTTCAAGATCTAATCAATTAACCCTAATTGAATTCGAAAATTCTAGATTTGTAATCTCTCGATTCACAAAATCATTTCTAACGTCTTCAATTAGATTTGAAGCTATCCAATAGATAATTAATTTCTAAACTAAGATATCTCTTCAATTAATCATTAATTTGATAATTTTGAATCTATTAAATTTCCAACTCTCGCTGTATAACCTAACACTGATTACTTTGAGTCACTCTCTTGAATTGTTGCCAAGTTTATGCACGAACAATTATCACAAACATCCAGAAATATATTGAATTCAACAATAAATAAGGTCACAAAATAATTCCAGAATAATTCCTAATATGAGTTTAAAACTCCATAGACATGATAAACATCAAAGAAATGCCATTACACATCAAGGTCAATGAAAGAAACTAAAAGGAAAAGAGACAAAAAATTTAACGCTTTGATTTGGAATGTTGGAATTTCCTGGTGCTCTTCTTGATCTCTCCACTTTAATGAATGGTTGCTGCATTTATTTGGTGTATTTCATGTTCTTAAATAGTTAATTAAGGTTCTAGGGTTCTTTTTAGGATTTCCCCACTTAATTTGGTTCCAAAAATAGTGTTGAACCCTAAACGTTACAAAAAATTCGCACCTGGAAATCTTTTGTCATGATCATGCTTTTATTTGTTTAGCCTCTGTCACGATCGTGCTTAATTGTGCACAATCGTGAGACATTCAAGCTTCTTCCATCTTCTTCATTCTTTAATTTCTTGATTCCTAACACTCATAAAAACATCAAACACCTCTTGAAATATACAATCAAGATCCAATTCTTGATCTAAACCAAACAAACATTTAGAATACATAAAAATACTAACAATAACACAATTTTAAGCCTATACACATGATAATCATCTAAAAAAATACTTGAAAACACATTTAAACACTTGTAAAAACATAGTATAATCTACACCTATCAATATATAAGGTAAGATAATATATAAAATAGGCAAAATTGATATATCATAAAGAAAAGAGTTTATCCTCAATATCTTCATCATCTAACCAACTATGGGCACACATAAGGGCTTCCACAGTATGAGGATGAATTTGAGCATGATGAAGACTAATAACACGACCACTAGTGCTAAAAGCAGACTTCGAAGCGATAATAAATGAAGAAATTGCTAATAGGTCTCATATAAGTACTTACATGATCGGAAAATCATTTCCACGATTCTTCCACCATGGTAATACATCAAACTACACACTTTCAACTTCTACCACACAATCTTTTGTCACATATTTATCTAAATCCATCATACTGTACGAAGTCCTAACCCTTTTTTCTTTTATGAATTTTGCAATTGAAAGTAACAAACTGCTCTTAGAAGATGAGCCCAAACCTGAACCTAAAGTTGGAGCTAAACAACCTAAACTACTACGATCCTAATCCTGAATTATATCCAATATGAGTTTATAATCATTAAACAAATCATACCATAATTGTTTAGTGAAATCGACATCCTCTTAAGCTTGATCACCATACAACATGTTATATATAAAATTAATCCCCTCCATCTTGTATCTCGAGTCTAATATAGATATGATTGCAATAGTATGTCCAATCATACACCAATAGGAGTTTAGCTTCTTTATCACCTCCTATGCCATAACTTGGATCACCCATATCCTATTCTTCATCTTTTCAATAATAGCATTGTTCTTGCTGCAATTGTCAACTGTTATGGTGGATAATTTGGTGTCCATATTCCAATCTACAAACATTCGACCAACATGGTTTCCAACTTTTCACTTGTATGTGGTTTCGGGATATAAATGAACCTACCATTGACAAATATTACCAAATATCAATCATAACATAATAAAAAAATAAATAACAATATTAAAGATTTTAATTTACCTTATAAGTCTACTGCGTAGAGTCCAAGCATTATCAATATAATATGCTATCACTGCTATATAACCCTTCTTTTAGTTATCGACTATCCATATGCTTGTTGTGAGGGCAACCCATCCTTCACTACTCGACAATGTTCTTAAAATTTTTTTCTTCTTATCCTCTTATATCTTTATAATGTCCTTCTTCAACATATTCTGAGTTGGGATATTGAAAGTCGGTTGCAGTAAGGTGAGTAACATCCTAAATCATTTGCTATCAACTATAGATAATAGATTTTCATCACCAATTATCATATAAGAAATCAAAAACCTTGATTTGTTTCTATCATAAGTTGTAGTAGTTAGTTCATTCTTCCTTTTTATAAGGTTAGGGGTCAAAAATGTTTGACCTCCTAATATGATCTTCTTTTTGTTATACGAATCCATATATCTCTTTAAATAAGAGATTTCACCTTTTAAACTACTAGCCATCATCTTGCAACAATATGTACATTCTTCCTTCTCCACACCATCCATTGATCTAGTCTTGTTAAAGTGATTCCAAACATCACTTTTCAATGGACCTAGACTTTTATCTTCACTTGGTACAAGATTAGAAGTTTTCACTTATATACTCTCCAGTATTGGATTAGAAATATCCACTAAAAGAATATGCTCACCCATCTGAAACAATCAACATATACAATTATATAAGTTATTTTGGACATTTACATTTATACATATACTTTAATGAGCATTTAACATAAGATAATTAAAGTATAATTAATCATAATCATATGCAAGAGTATATTACTCTCTATATATGATGATGATGATGATGATAAATTTCGAAATTGAAAGGCTTAGAAAGCTACGTAATTAATTTTATTGACTTTAGAAATTAAGATTATAGTTGAATGAACTTCTTGCTATGTATTGTTTCTACTTATGTTAGTTAAATTATAAAACTTCACAGCGATTTACACAGTCACATATACACCTGTATAAGTTTGCTAAAACCCAAGAAAACAATAACAAATCAGAAATTTATACTATCATAACAATCTAAAACCAAAATATTGAATCAATTCATCCATTGATGTTTTTGTAGATAGCCACAAACCAATAATTTATACTCTCACAACAATAAAAAACTAGAATATTGAATCAATTCTTCCATTAATAACAATATTAAGGACTTACCTTGGTGGGTGGCAAAGAAGACAAAGGAGAAAAGAGTGATTATGTGGGAGGTGACTAGCGAGAGTTGAGGGCTTGCAGGATTGTGACATAACGGCGAGTTAATAGCGCAACACAAATCAATTCCAGTGTGCAAAGGCTCAGATAGAGGAGATTCAGAGAAGATCAAAAGATGAAACCCAGGAAAGAGGAAGCCAGGAAGGAGAAGGTAGTGGTAGGGAGAGGGAGGGAAAAAAATTTGCAAGTTAACCTAGAGTAAAACAACGTGTAAAGCGACATCATTTTACTATGAGATAAAACTCAAAAATTAAGGCTAAAACAACGTCGTTTTGCTCCTAGCACAAAACTATGTCGTTTTAGCCTTGTCAAATTACAAAATATGTCTAGGAAAGCAACGTCGTTTAATTTTTAGCAAATATTGGCCCAAGGCTTAATTTTTAAAAAAATTTTAAGCCTGAAGCCTGAAAATTGAGGCCTAGCACGTTGACTTTAGGCTAGACAGAACTCCGACCACGCTCCCATTAAGCCTACGGCTTGAAAATCAAGGCCTAGCACATTGACTTCAGGCTAGGCAGAGCTTTGACCACACTCCCATCCTTATATGTATCCTCGAATGCCATTGTATATAAAAATAAGATATGTTAAAGCACATCTGAAAAACAATTATTCATAGTATAGTTTAGAAATATTTAAGAGAATAATAATAAAGTTCTAATTTAAATACCAAATCTTGTCTAAAAAATTTTGAAGAATCTTAAAATTTTATAATCTTATATTGTTTTGAAAAATACTCCAAAGAAGTTTGGTGTGTGAATTGAGAAAAATGGAAATTTTTCTCAAAATTTTATAAATATATTTTTTCAATTAACTTATTTTTTAATTTAAAAAATTAAAATGTATCTTTGTGTACTTTAACAAAATCGGGTGAAGTATAATTAGTAAATGCTGAAACCTTATAAAATACATTCTTAAAGCCTTTATTTGCCAATGTGTTTTAGGTTTCCTCATCTTTCTAGTTTTAAAAGGGCCGCTTTACTTTTATTAACGTAAATTCTAGTTTTATTTTCTTTGCATTCTAGAAAATACACCAAATTTAACAAACCAAGAGAGTTAGTAATAGTAGTAATGGATACACTTTTCTGGAAATTAGTAATGAATATATTTACGTTTGATCATTTTTAACTTTCATCTACTTTTCAAAATAAAAATAATTTTCTTGATTATTTATATTAGTTATATTTTTATTATTGATAATAAATAAATATTAAATAAAATTAGATTTAATATAATTTATTTAAATTTATTATAAATATTATTAATTTATTGATTTTAATTCCTAAATTTTATTATTTAAAAATAAATATTTTCATCTTTAAAATTTTATTTTATATTTAAATATTTTAATTTTAAAATTTATGCATTTTTGGAAATTTTCATGTATTTACCAAAAAGAAATCTTAAATAACTTAACTAATCAATTTATATTAGTCATAATTTTTACTTATTTAATATTACATAATTATATCATATATATATATTGTCATCATAAAATTATACTGTGATAAAAATTAAAATTAAAATTAAACAAAACAAAATTTTGTAACTAATTTGAAATAACTTTCATTTATAGCTATGACGTGAAGTGTTTCCTCTTACGTTGCTCGGGTAATGTGAAGTTTTGTGATCATAAGGTTGAAACGTGGCAGAAAATAAAAGCCGCTAAATTAGATAGATTGCTAGGAGAAACGACAAGAAACACTCCGAGGGGCAGTTAGGTCAATGGCACAAAGGAAAAACATTAATAATTGTAAATCAACGGGAGAAAAGATGAAAAGCTAACTACATCCGCATGATTGCTCTTATGAAAGTAACCCTATATAAAAAATCCACTAACAAGTATAGCTTGGAATAACGAAATAGAAAAGTATATTATTTTTTTTAGAAAATAAATGCATGCATATATCAAAATTCATATTTTATGAAATATCATATGAATGAAAACGGAAACGTTTTATTACTAAAGTTGAAGTAATATGTACATTAAATTGCTAACATGTTACAAATTTTCTTTTTTTCTAAATATAATAGAAATTGAGGAAGCAAAGAAAAGATCTTAATTTGTATAGTTTTCAAAGCAAATCATAGGCATTTGAAGGGAAACTTACTTAAAAATGTACTCAGTTTCTATAGTTCATAATTTTTCTTATAGTCAACATATCCAGTGCATAAGGTTCTCTGCTTTGTAGGCTTCTATAGAGGATTATAGTATACGCAAAATTTCTTTTGTATTTTTATAAAGAGACTGTTTTCGTGGCTTAAACCTGTGAGCGAAGTAATTTTACCAGCTACTACTCCAAGATTGTTTTGCACCCTTTCCATTGAAAATTATGTTCTTATGAACAAAGTGAACTTTAGTTAAACTTCACATTATTGGACACCAAATTTAACCCCAAACAAAAATTAAACAATCCGTTTGGAGCTTTGGTCACAATTGATATATATGCTTGTATTGGCTGCATGAAAACGAAAATGTTGAAGTGAAAACAAGCGAAAATAGAAGTATAATATGACAAATTTAAAAACAATTGTATTTCATTATCGTCGTAGCCAAAGTTTTGAGGGTAAAATATCAATGAAATCCTTTGGATTATTAAATTTAATATCCATCCATAAAGATTTTGAGCTTTGTAATACGAAACAAAGATATTGTTATAGTTATACATAGAAAAGCACATAAGAAAATGCTAAGAAAAGTAAAAGAAATTATTCTCATGTACGTTCACTGGGTGAATTTATTATTTGTTGAGTACTAAGTACCACTTGTAGTAATTTCTTGCTCTGTCTGTTTGTCTCTCTCCCTCTCCCTCTCCAGTCACAACCATCTAAACTCACTTCAGTCATCTTGTACTCTCCCCCCCTCTCTCTCTCTCTCTCGTGTATATAAAAGCAAAAGCAATATACCAGGCAAGACTATTTTTCTCACCACTTTTCACCCATGGCTGACCCTTACTCTAATTTCTTCACTGGTTGGTTCAAGTTCAACAACGACCAGAATTCAACCTCAGCTCCTTCGCAACATCTTCCTTGTAGTCCCAACTTATATACAAACCTCAACTTGAACCTTAACAACCCTTATTTCCACTATCAAGACTCACCTCCTTCTCCACCTATGAGAGAAGCCCTACCCCTCTTGAGATTAAGTCCAACAAGGCATGAAAAACCAGCTCAGGAAGAAGAAGGAGAGGATGACGACGACGACGATGATGAAGACGAAGAAGAAGAATATCAAGAACAAAGTTGCACTCCCATGGATGTGGACAAGATCATCAAAACCAGAGATCACGAAAGTTTAGTTTCAAACAGTGGTGCTAATAACGAAGAAGAGGCTGTTACTGTAGCTCTACACATAGGGTTGCCAAGCCCTAGTGCTGCAGAGATGGCCTCTGTGCTATCTTCTTCCTCAGAGGTTACTGATAAAGATGGAGATGGTGATGATTCTGGGTATCCAATTAGTAGGCTCAACAAGGGTCAGTATTGGATTCCCACTCCTTCTCAGATTCTGATTGGACCTACACAGTTCTCATGTCCTGTTTGCTGTAAAACCTTCAACCGATACAACAACATGCAAGTATGTCTCTTCCTTTCTTTCATGACCCTTAGAAACATTTTCCTCTCATCATTTTTCTTGTCTGGTTCTCTTTTCATTTTCTTCTGTCAGTTCAAAAGAGATGAAAAAAAGTATACAGTTATTTCTTTTTCATATATTTTACTCCCATCCCGCATCGGCATCACAGATTTCAGTCACCAAACGAATGTTCTTTCTAATGTCTGTATGTCGAAGCAAACTTAGACCGAAGCTTGTTCACAAATTTACCTCCTTCATTTCTCCATGAACTTTTTGCTTTTCCTAGAAAATATATGCAACGCAACGACTTTTTAGGTAAATTTGCAGCATTCCTCGTGATTTTTTAATTTGAGTTCTATTTTAACTTTTTTTATTCTGATTTAACTGAGTCAGATCAGATGAGTACCTTTCTTTATGTGATTGAACAACTCAGGCAATGTTCTTTATGCCTCGAGTGCTTTGAAATTTGTGTTCCAGTCGTTGAAAGGTATGAACTGCAACATTTAGCAGTTTTTCAGTGTTGGCTCAGAGATCATAATTTAAAAAAAAATGTGATATGAAATTTCTATCTCCAACAGGAAGACAAAACACAATCATGAAGTTCTATACAGATTTCGCCCACCTAAAAAAGACCTTTTTTTTCCCTATCTTATCTCATAAATCTCCAAATTAGAAGATTCAATTTCCTTCTTTTGTCTTTAGATTTGCAAAATAATGGTATTTTTCTTTGCGTCTTCACTCATCTACTACTGGCACCCAAGAAGATGAAGAGTCGTTCAACGTTCCAATTCATCAATCCCATTCATCTTACACCCCAACAGTTTCTACTAACCAATATAGAATTCCAGTCTGGTACAGGAATCATAGCAAATACTTGCTTGAAGATCCTGATTTCATGAATAGATAACAAAATGCTTCCTGCAGAAGCTGTTTTGCAGTTGATGATACCACGCTATCTCTAAAGTACTGCTTTTTCAAGAATTTAAGATATGCTTCCAACTTTTCTTCTTTTGTTTTTATTTTTATTTCTATTTTTTTGCAGTGACCAGATATTACTTTTGTTATTTCGAACTTTTGTGTTTTCAATTTGCTTCCTTTCACTAATTGTACATATTTTGTGACTAAAACTTGTTCTAGATGCATATGTGGGGGCATGGATCTCAGTACAGGAAAGGGCCTGAATCTTTAAGAGGAACTCAACCTACTGGAATGCTCAGACTGCCTTGTTATTGCTGTGCACCAGGGTGCAAGAACAACATAGATCATCCAAGAGCCAAGCCACTAAAAGACTTCAGGACTCTTCAAACACATTACAAGAGGAAGCACGGTGTTAAGCCTTTCATGTGTAGAAAATGTGGGAAGGCTTTTGCTGTGAGAGGGGATTGGAGGACTCATGAGAAAAACTGTGGTAAGCTTTGGTATTGTATTTGCGGATCAGATTTTAAGCACAAGAGGTCACTTAAGGACCACATCAAAGCTTTTGGAAATGGCCATGCAGCCTACGGAATTGACGGGTTTGAAGAAGAAGATGAACCTGCATCAGAAGTAGAACAAGATAATGAAAGCATTCAGTGAAAATATGAAAAATGAGTCTTCATTCTAATATGTGAGAGCTCAAATTGGCAATGCTATATCCATGGCTTTTGGACTGAAAGCAAGAAACTTTATATATCTCTATATCTATAGATAGATATATATTTATAATTATATGCCTCAGACTCTTGTTTGGTAGATCAACTTTTTTTTTTTCCTTTTTAATTTAGCCTTCTGTTCAAGATGGTCTTTTCTACTATCATGTCTCCAATATTTACTAGGTGCAGCAAGAATGGGAAAGGCAATCATTGGAAAGAACAAAGTAAACTTAAGGTTGTCTCGTTTTATTACTTAATTTGATGAAGTGGAAACAAATAGGTTTCCCAATTATAAATTAAAGAAGGAACTTCCGTTAACAAAGTTTCCATTCTTCCTTTGCAAGCTTTTTTTTTTTTTTTAAATGTATCAGTTGAGTAGTTGATGATGATATGCAATTGTGTCTCTTTTTCCCGAGATTGGCATATACAGTTCAGGGTGGCTTATATCTTGAGGAATTAAAAATTATGTTACATTAATTAGCTAACAATTTATAGTCTTTACAATAAAATATGAAGGCAAAACGTAGATGGGATAAGCTTTTCATGCAGCAAAAATCATCATCTGTTTTGGCGGATGGCATGATATGATATGATATGATATGATATGATGCCCTTTTGCTTTGGATAGATAAGAGAGATGTGTTTATTGATGAATGGAACATATACCAATCGAGAGATTCACTGTTGGTTGGGTTGGGAAAAATCTAAAATAAATGATTAACTTTTAGAAAGGTGAAATATATGTATATGTATATGTACATGTATATTCTGTAAATGAAAAAAAAAAGGGTTTAAAGGAAAGACAGGTAAAAGCAGTAATGATAGTCTCAGTTGTTTTTTTAGGATTGGAGGGATTGAGATGGAATGGATCTTCTTGGCAGCTTTTAAATTGTGTGCATGTGTGTGAGTGAGTATTTCTGTGAGCAAGAGGGAGGGGTAATGGTATGGACAAATTAAACAAATGGTGTGGAGCCCAGATTCTGGTGGTTGGACAAATTGGCAACATATACTGATGCTTCCTACAGTGCGTACACATCTACACTGATGGGTAAACTGTAGATTGAAACGACACATCGATGACTCTTTGACCATTTCTCTCTCTCTCTATCCGACACCATTCAAATATTCATTCGCTGTAATCAATTTATACACTATACTGAACATGGCTCAAGGACTCTCAAATCTCAATGCCAAGTGATTCCAAATCGTTGTCGTAAGAAACAGACCTTTAATGGTCATTAAAAAAGAATTGCTTAGGTTTTGTATGCCTACCTATCTTTATTAGTATTAATATTTCCATTTTCCTTTCCACAATTTAAGGTATATTGTTAGCCTCAAAGGGTAAGGACATGAAAGAACAAGAAAGTTAAGCTGGTGAATACTGTCATGTGGGGTTTCTAAGGACTTTCTATAGTGTTCTGCAATACCAAACAGTTACCACTAAGAAACCAGAGCTACTGCATTTATGGACCATCAATATCTTACACTTTGTAGGGAAGGCCAAACCCTATCACAATTTTACCGCTCAGCCACTCTTCCTATCTCTCTCTCTAATTTCCCCGTCTCTCTTCACGTTCAATACTTATGTACTTGATAAAATGTTGCTTCTCTTGTCAGCTTGGCATATATGGCCTAACCAGGTGGGGCTGCCAAATTTTGTCAATCAATTTGTTTCACGTATATTTGGAAGAATAGTCCAATCAAAGCTGTTTATAAATACAAAACTCGCAGCCGCCTAAAATTGAAAAACTGGTCTTTTGTTTTCTTCAACAAAGATTATGTTAATCTATGAACATATTGTATTCTAATGCATAGTTTGCTTTAATTTGTAATTAGCGAAAAGCAAATACCATAAAAGACTGACATGATGTACATAAATGTATAGTCAGCTGGACTTCAACAAGAGAACATATATACAAAGTGTAAAAGGTGGTAAAGCAGGTTAAGTTGCCGAGGAATATTTTACTAACTTATAAATAAATCATCGAATTAGAAGTACATTTAATAGTACCAGACCATGGAACCAAACCTAAATTGTCGATGATTTGTGTCATATGGATACAAACACAGAGATTGACCTGCACGGGAGATTTACAAAACCAAGAAACCGATTCACACGCCATAAGCATAGAAGACACGAATTTGTTTTCTCTGCATTAGGCAACCTTTTCCCTCGATTATAATCCCAAGACCTTATATATATATATATATATATCTCACAATTCCAATAACACAATAGTGTTGGATAGACCATTGCCAAGGAGACCATAAACGTTTTAATTCTCTACTTTGTATACATATTCCAAAACACATAAAGACAGCTTTGTCTTCCTTGCCTAAAATCACTAACTATATTTTATTACATTAAAATATATATTACTTACCCCCTCCTCCTTTTCTTTTGTTTTTCTATGAATTAATTCTACTAAATCTTTTTAATGTTATTTAAGATATGTAAACAAATATAATTCTTTGTATAGATTTGATTTTCAATTCAGTTTCAACTATTGAAACTGATATATATTTGAGGTTTTAATATTGTGAGATTATAAAAATTGGTCAAGTGATTAGTAGGCTAATAGGAAGAGATGATGACGAATTTTGATGACAAAGAAGGGTTTCAACCTTTTGGAAACAATATAAAATGGAAATTATGAAAATAAAGTGCTTTACAACCCACTAATTTTGGACAAGTGGGGTGCATAAAAGTTGATGCATGTCACTACAACAAAAGCTATTGAACACACAGATTTAACAAGGAAAAAAGATTATAAACACTTTTATTTTGCACTGTAATCATGGCCCTGACATTCCTTTAATATGTATACATTGGAATGAAGAGGAAATTCATAACCATGCCACAAATGTATGAGTGTATATCATCTTCAAAAACTATGGACCAAACTGTAAGGAGAGAAAGATAGGGTTGGCCAAATCTCCCAGTGTATATGAGACAACTTTGTTCTGTGAGGTCCCAATGAACAAAAGGAAAAGGTAAAAGGTAAAACCAGTGTTGACCCATTATCACCTACCCTTTGAAAAGGAAAAACGATAAAAAAATAATTTAAGTTCAGGTACATAAATTCTTCTTTTGGACTATACCTAGAGATATCTTTTCCTTTTTTCATATGATCATTATCCGTGACATATGCCTGCTTTGATACATTATTTTCCTATGCTAAAGTGACCATGCTTTGATGCTTCAAGATTCTCCAAGTTGTAGCATATATACGATAGGGTATCTTTTACTTATAGGTGGAGAGAAACTTCGGAAGGAAGAAAGAGAGCGTGGGCATGCATACCAAATACCATTTGTTTCAATGGAGAGAGAGAGAGAGAGAGACGTAGGCTTTTCTCCATGATAAAGGTCAGTTTGAAAAGCCATGTTTGAGTTACGGATATCAAATCAATTCAATTGGATATGTGCAGTGAAAACAATTGTGTACCAAATTGAAAAACTCATATTGCTGTACAATTCATTCTTGAGTGTATATTTCTATTCATCTCATAATGAAATAAAAATAATTATTCTAAGGCTGCATGTTACCTTGTTTTCGAGGAGAAAATTTATTGCATTTTAAATTTTTCCATATGAATTCTTACAATTCAATAATCAACAAATGATTTCTTTAATCATTATTTCATTATTATAATTTTATGAGCAAAACGTAAAGAAATTTATAGAGAGGTTTCAACATAAATTTTGTTAATAATAAAATATCATTTGTTACTGCATTTGGACACCTTTAGATTTTGGACAATCAAGTCTTAAAAAGATAAAATAAAGTTGTTAGAGAATTAGTATGATTAACTAAGATATATGTACCATCACTACAACAAAGTAGACAATTGACTATGAAAATAACAAAGCTAATTGTTTCAAAAATTGTCACCTATAGCTATTTGTGATGTTTCTATTTCGTTGCATAAAGCGTCACCAATTTTCTGTAGCTGAAAACTATAGGTGACGTTTTCAAAAATTGTAGATAAAAAGTATTAGCTACGAAAATTTTTTGTACCTAAAATAATAAAAAATTATCTAAAAAATGAATGTTGGTGGGAAAAAATGGGCTCTAAATGATTGACAATGAAAATAAAATGTAGTCAATAATTTTTTGCTACGTTTTTCACTCGGTAGCTACATAAAATTAGCTACGTTTTTCATAATATAACATAGTGAAATTTTATTTGCTATATTTTTAATAATGTAATGACATGTTATTTGTTACATTTTTAGTCCATGATATTGAACAATATGTTTAACATATAACATATCAATATATTTTTATTGTGAATTATTTATTAATTATTATAAAATTAAATAGTAGAAAATATTATTAATTCAAAATGCCAAGCATTGAATATATAATGTAAATTTATATAAATATCATTAAATTATACCAGCAATAAGAATATAACATTAAAGGATGATCATTTGTTTATATATAAGATATACAACTTGAGTAATTCTTATAGACAAAACAATAAATAAAGAGTTAACTTGACGAATTAGAATATGTCTGACATAATAAAAAATGCTCATATTATGCAAAAATATTAGAGCATAAACCGAATGACTACCTAGTGTTGCTCATGTCCAAGAACCTTTAATCATCCAAAATGATTAGTTAAAATCAACTAAAACTATTATGAGAGTATTGATACATTAAGTATTTGGTTTTTATTAAAGCAAATATTGCATAACTTTACTATTCGCAACATAATCAATCAACAGTTGCATCTTCATCCATTCTATAGTCCCAGAAAAAAGGTATTAAAATTATATTATAGTATATATATGAAGTGATAAAAATGTATATGAGTTAGAATTAATACCCTTCACTTTCCTTTGCATTTTTATCATAATCTAGGCCAAGTAATCTTTTGAATAATATATCATATTTTACTAATTTTGCTCAAGTTTCCTATCCCCTGATTACTTCAGCTTGTAATGCAATCTTAAGTTTGTTGTTTGCTCTTGAAAATATTCAATGATTGTTTTATATGCTGAGGTTGAAACATTTGGCTTAAGGCCCTAGCCAAAGCCTTTCATATAGCCAGAACGAGTACCAATTACTGTATCACAAATGTCTTCTACACTAAGCTTATTCCCCTCAGACATAGACTTCTTTAATAATTCTTACATCTTATTCTAAATTTTTAAAAAAAACCAATATTCAGTCCAGATATTACTACTTACTACTACATTAATAAATGAACAAAAATATTGAACAAACTTTTATACTTACATATATTCAGTCCAGATATTACTACTTACTACTACATTAATAAATGAACAAAAATATTGAACAAACTTTTATACTTACA